>JAVJIF010022999.1:0-69951 GCA_038442645.1 Agave tequilana | reverse complement strand
GTGACATATAAGATAGATGATTTCCTACTCCAAGATAACTATATAGTTTGATTTCGCATGTTATGCATTCCTTGTACCTCACTATGAGACTATCTTGTTTGGAAACTGCATGCTGGAGGTCTTGCTAGTCACTTCAGACGAGAAAAGATCATAAATATGGTAGAAAGTTTGTTTTACTGGCCAAGTCTAAAACGAGATGTTGCGAGGTTAATAGGACAATGTCGCACCTGCCAATTGGCCAAGCAGCAATATAGAACACTGGCACGTATATGTCTCTACTCGTGCCAGACCGCCCCTGGCAAGGCGTGGTATGGATTTCGTGCTTGGACTTTCAAAGACTATCAGGAAGCATGATTCAATATTTCTAGTTGTGGACCGTTTTTTCAAAGATGACCCACTCTAACCTTGCAGTAAGACTTTCTGATGCTTCTAACATTGCTCAGATCTACTTTGATGGAGTAGTTTAAGCTGCATGATTTACTCAAAACTATTGTGTTGGATAGAGATGTCAAGTTCATTAGTTACTTTTGAAAAACTCTATGGCACAAGATGGGGACTAAGCTCAAAATTTTCACTGCTTTTCATCTTCAAACAGACGGTCAAATCGAGGTGGTTAACAGGAGCCTAGAAAATCTTTTATGATGTCTAGTCGGTGATCATTTGCGGAATTAGGATCTCACCTTACCCACTGCTGAATTTGCATATAATAGTTCATGTAATAGGTCAATAGGCATGAGTCCATTTGAGGTAGTGTACGGTTACAAACCTAGAAAGCCTATAGATCTTATTCACATGACACAATATCCTAGAGTGAGTCCGAGTCAGCATCTGTATTTGCATCATATATACATGATTTGCATAAAAAAATTAGCAAGAAATTCAGGAAGTAATGCTCAGTATAAATCCCATGTTGATTTGCACTGTAGGCATTTTGAATTTAATGAGAGTGATTATTAATGATTCGGATTCATCCGGAGCGGTTCCCACCTGGAGCTATTAAGAAATTACTGCTCATAGTACTGGCCCTTTTAAAATCCTTAAGAAAATTAATCCAAATGACTATGTAATTGATTTACTTCCAGACTTCGGGATTCGTTCGATATTTAATATATCAGACTTGATAGCTTATAAAGGTCCTCCTTTTAACCCTGATAATCCACTTGTGGATCTTGATGAGCCTACTCCCGAGCCTTTATTTGAGGGACCCCACTTTCTCCCACTACGAACAACAATTGACTCATTTACAGCAGAAGAAATTGATAGCATAAAAAATAATCAGATCATCTCTACTAGGGATGGTGGTGCAGACGGTATCTAGTACATTGGATAGGTCGTCCAGAATCTGCTGATACATGGATTACCTGAGAAGACCGCAACGATTAGACCCAAATTTGGAGTTCTATGAGAGTCATTTGGAGACATACTCGATGGAGTCAAGTTCTTTTCACCACGGGAGTATTGATGGGGGCATCACACTGATTCCTCTACGTACATATCAGCGCCGTCGCCGTCGTGTCACATCGGTACCACTTTGGGTCTGCTTTTGAGCCCTAATTGTTTATGAGTTAGTTGTTATTATTGGAGGATCGTATAGTTCTATTTTATTTTGTTCGTTGTTTTTTGTTTGAGTCCAATCAGATTTCATTTGAGTCAGTTTGAGGAGTTCTGATTAGGTCTAGCTTATCGAATCTTCTTTTATTTCGTATTGCTTCATTGACTCCATTATTTAGTACCACATCGGTTATTTAGTGAAACTCTTCTTTGCAAGGGTTTATATAAGAGACTCAGTTTGATGAATAAAGATATTGAATAATTGGATATAAACCTTTGCTTTTGTTTTTGAATCAGTCTATTTTTTTATTGATTCAACTGGTGGTGAAGTCTAAATCCAGGTTGCGACCTGTGATCATATCTAAAACCCTAAATTCCCTAATTTGGTATTTTCCACATCAAGAATCTATTATAATTTGGGAAGTATAAGATGTTAAGAATCTCTCTCCAAATTCTAATCCAAATACAAACAATGTGAAACTCTCTCAAGCCCTAAAACTCTCACAAATGGATAGATATAAAAGAGAGGAGGTAATATAAAAGAGACAAGGAGAAAAATGTATTGCGAGAAAAATTAACACGCTTCCAACTTTATATAATTTCTCTCAGAATCGAATCACATGCCTGAACTAAAACACTTTTCTAATGAAAAAATCCTCATGCACAAGAAAATCTCTCACCAATAAATAGGTAACCTTCTCAGTTTCTCACCAATAAATAAAACTTCATTATAGAAGTCTCTCACTAATAGGAATGTCCCCAATATGCATGTGACAATTTTCTCTGAAATAGAAAAATTGTCACGAGTAAACTGTGAGACGGACAAGAGACAATATTTAAAAGAAGGAACTAAGAACACATATTTCTAAAGTAATTGTCCCATGCATGGTGTGATGATGACATTTCCTGTATGAGTTATGGGGTGAGTACTACCATCTCCAATAATAATAATACCATTGCCCTTGTAAGGATTGAGACTAACAAATTTACCTAGATGGTTGCTATGTGATTTGCAGCTCCCGTATCAACCACCCATGAATTTTCAGTCAGTTCAGAAAATATAACTCCTTGAACCCCTGCCATCTCACTGTTGTTTGAATACCCAGCAGCAAATTTCCAAAGATCCCAACATTTTTGACAGTATGGTTAACTCTTCCACAAATCTGACAAATCTCTCTAGCTTCATCATTAAGACCACAGCCTCTTCCTCCACTGAATTGACCTCGACCAATATTAACTTGACCTCTTCCACCACCTTGATAAAATCCTGTCCATGACCAACTTGATTAAGAAAGTATTGACTATGACCATAGACTCTTCCGCTATATGACCTTCCACGTCCACGACCTCCTCTTCGGAACTAATTATTCCCAGCTTGAACAGTATTAGTCACCAAAGCATCATGTGTAGAATTGGAAGAAGCGCCATTTTTGATCCTTTCCTTCTTCAGTACTAAATTTTCATGTTGCAAGAGGGAAAACTTTAATTTCTTAAAGTTAGGCTAGATGACTAGTAACTGAAGTAACAAGCATCTCAAAATCATCATGTAGTCCATTAAAGGCAGCCATAATTTCGATCTTGAACATGATCTCCAATCAACGCCAATTCATTGCAAATCGATTGTAATTGATTGCTATATTCAACTGAGCTCATTCATTTTGCTTGATGCTATGAAATTCAGATTTCAGCTGTAAGTTTTTTGCTTCTGCCATCCTTGAAAAACTGTCCTCAAAGCATCCCATAATTCCTTTGCATTCTCAACATGCACAACTTGAGTAACTATTCAGTAAGTCAAAGTTGACTTAATCCAACAGATCAACTGCTGATCTGATTTGAATTGGTTCTGAACTTGATCTGGATCTGAAACTGAGGCGGAGACGAGATCGGATGTGGACCTGAAACTAAAACGAAAACGAAGAGGAAATCTGATTTGGATCTGAGTTGATGAAAAAAGAAACTTTTCAAATCCTAGTCAATAGTACGAAAGCAGATCTGGATTTGAAATCAAAACAAAGATGAAGACAAATTTTGATTTGGATTTGATGAAACAGGAAGCGTTTCGAAGCCTAGATTGACCCCACGAATGACAATAGCTCTGATACCATAATAACTTCTATAGAATAAAACTAGATATAAGAGAGAGAACGATCAATAGAGGAGACACAGATTTAACAGGGTTCGACTTATACAAAGCCTACATCCACCTTTTTTTCCTCTCTCAACAACAACAACAACAACGATAGAACACTTTATTCATCTTTTCCTTTTATAGTACAGCGCAAGAGTTTAGCCATATGCGAGTTATACAGCAAGCCAAACCAGATCTAAAAATCAATATAGATATTTAACAAAAACCACCACAAAGCTGATGGTAAAACTTCTAGTCAAGTTAGGTGTGGATGCGGATCTCTTGCAAACTGGCATAGTACTATTTGAGTTGTCAAAACGCAACAGCGCTTGAAGCTCCAAATTATCAAAAGCTCCAGTACACACTTGCATGCCATATACATACTCACAAGTGCAATATGGTACGCAAAAAAAAAAATCATTCTCTTTGGTATAGCAGAACATTCAATAGAATCACTTGAATGTTCACAAACCACATTCTTGTTCATTATTTCTTTCCAATACAAGACTAGACTTTCCTTAGAGATCAAAACAGATGTTAAATGATTTTATATAAGATAGACTAATAGAATATAAGTATAATATGTGGCACATAAACTCCTATTGTGAAGCCGTGTTGTATCTTATATGCGTGTCAAACATGTGTGTCGTATATATTTCTTTTAGAGTTTTTCACATGTCAGTGTCTGTCACTGTGGCCATATCGGTATGACATCAACTAGTAACACAAAACTTATTAGGCTTAATATATTGACATTCCCAATTCCCAACAAAAAGGGGTCTGGTAATATAAGCATGGTACACCAAGAGGCATAACTTAAATCAGCGAGACACTGTCAGCTGACTCAGATCAATAACTAAAATAATTAAAATCTGACTGATCTAATATTTTGAAGTTTGTACAAATAAACTATTTCTGCACTAGAAGGCTATTATATTATAAAATACTGACTGCAAGATTCTCCAAACAGAGTGGACTACATATGCCTGCTATGATGAATAATGCAGACAAAGCAAACTAACTGTGAACCAAAAAAATAGATCGCAGTCCAGCCTGCAAAAGTATAATTGAGCATTCTGGGATCACAGATAACTCCTATATGAAAAGAACTCAGAATCTCACTAAAAGTTTCTCAATCCTTGACAATGAGTTCATGCATAACCCACTTGTTATGGCAGTTGAAGTCATATCATACACAGCAGGAACCTTTATGTTGGCATTCTTCAGCACATCATCTTTAAAAACAGTCTTCCTACTGAATTTTAAATTTTACAAATTTCCGTGCAAGGAAAAAAATTTCTCAAATCCACATCATTTCCAATACAAAATATGTATCTTCTATACATGATGGTAAATGCCAGAGTTTGTCATCTTAGTTTTAATAATAAAGTAAGCATTATCTGCCTGGATGTAGTTTCATTCATTAAATGCCTAAAATAAAATTACTAAATTAGTAGTTTCAGCCAACACAATGTGAATGAATACTTAGAACAGAACCTATTAAACAGAACAGTATATTTTGAAACGACAAACATATATAAGTTAAAAAACTGCCTTAAGATAATCTATTGCAGAATGTATGCAACAAGAAATGTCACTATGGACCAAAGAATATATGCGCAAAAAAAAAAAAAAAAAAAATGGTCAAGTAGTACTTAATGTCCAAAATCATAAAGAAAAAATATGTCAACTCTTCCTGCAGCACCGTAAACATCAAGATAAAAGGATGCTAGCAACTATTTAGCATTTCTCAGCCTTGTTAAAAATTAAAACTGCAATATGATCATGGAATGTCATAGATACCAAGTCATAGTCAAATGACAGCAGTGCATTTCATACGGACAGACCCTCACGATAAAAAAAAAAAAGTACAAAACAATAATGTACTAAAAGAACCAATGTAACTGTAGACATTGAGCTTTATGCACTTACCTTATAAATACCGAATACCGAGAAAATTGCATCTAGATGGAAGAAAAGAACTTGCAAAACAAAAAAGAAAGAGTTGCATAACGATCAGTCATTTCCATCAAACACAACAGCAGCATTTGTCCTGATAAACAGGTGGTTTAAGCCGAAAACAACCACTCTCACTGTCAGTTGGATTAAACATGAGGTGCAAATGAAACAATCCAGAAACTTCAGTGGCTTAGATTGAGAGTATCCTCTAAAACCTGTAAATTTCTGCTGCTTTCAACTGAAGATCTACAACCTTACCTGAAGTGTTCCCAATAGAAAAGGGTATTGTCGAATGTGTGGGCCTAGAATTATCTTGGTCCACATCTTGACTGGGTTTCAATATATGCTTTGCTCCTGCACTTAGTTTTATAGGTCCAGATCTAAAACCAATATCAACTTTTGTAGCGCATGACAGAGACAGAGTACTCAAATCTTCCCTTTCACTAATAATTTCTGAATTGTTTGCCTCAGTCATCTTCTTAGCAAACGTGTACATTCATGCAACTGTTCTCCTTGTCCAGGACCTGCTGAAGCACTTGTGTCCTCTTGCATTTCAGAAAAGGCTTCTTTGCTGGTTTAATGAACAAATCATCTTTAACTGCAGGCCTTTTTCTAGTTTTACGAGCAGTATCCAAACATTTCAAATATGTAAAATAAAATTTGTCCCTCCTCTGTTCATATTCTGGCTTCCACTGGAGTTATCCACTGCAATCCCTGATTTGCTTGTCATACAAGATGGAATCAATGAAGATTGAACTAAAGATGGAGTGGATAACACACCCCTTTGGGAGGGAGTGGCAGCAGGAACGGGGAAAGCGGATAGTCGATGTGGCATGTAAAGAGGGAAGGGGAAAGAGATCAGTGCGAGCCATGTTTCTGTGTTGGTGAGAAGCAACTGGATCAAAATAACATGAACAAGAAGATTCTTGGCTTTTCTTTTGCTGCTTTGCATTTAAACAGCCATTGAGGAAGATTCAGTGAGTAGTAAGTTGGTGATGATTGGAAAGAACTCCCAGTTTCCTGATACAAAAAGGGAGGACGGAAAGTAGATGTTGTACCGTATGCAATTTCCTGGCTATGCTTGCAATGAGCAGAATTCAAAATTGTATGCTGGTAAGCTTTAGGAGGATTAGATGCCACACAGGAATTTGATGCCCCATTTTAACAGATGTGAGCCCAGGAATAGACATCATGGTGGATTTGGAAGTCTCATTCAGCAAACACTGCGAGTTAAGTGGATGGCTAATGAAGCCAACCTTCAAGCAGTGGTTTCTCGTAGTTGAGGAAGTGCCATTTCTTGATATCCATTGTGGTCGATAATCGAATTGCGTTGGGCTCAATCTAGGTGCAATTAATGGCATATGATAAAGGTTTGATGAAACATCTAATGGATGAAATAAATTATTTGTTGTTGTCCTATTTGATTGATGTGGAATCCATTGCTGCTGCAACCACTGATTTGGAAGTGGCCTATCTAAAACTCCGGCAGAGGCACAGTTACCAGTTACCACTTCCTTGTCAGTCCATATTCTACCATCATCATAGCTTTGGCATCCTTTGTTATTGCTACTAACTGTTACATTTGTACCCATCAGTCGCATCGTTTGTTGAATATTAGGCTGTGGCACACGATCCAGATTCCCTTCTGCTTGAAAATTTACCCTGTCAATATAATTCCGAGTACGATTATCCTCCCTGCACCCATGACAGGATACTTCCCTTAGATTACAGTCATGAAGAAAAATCTTACCATTTAGATCATCATTTCTTTGAACTCCACATCTCTCAAAACCTTGCAAATTAGTACAACCGCACCCAGATATTGCTGGTTTGCTAACATCGAAGTACTGCTCCTGAAGCCAACTTGACCGATCCTTTTGATTCAATGTTGCACCAGGAAATTTCCCTTTCCTTACATTTACATGATCGACACTAGTCCTAGGCTCGGCATAGTTAGGAACTGGATAGCTATGGATTAAATCGGTATCACATTTTGCCTCTTACTGATCTCATTAAAACCAAATTTTGCACCAGAATTCAGATGGATAAGTTCCCTTGTGAATTAAGTGGCAAACCAACAAAGCCCTCACCTGTGCACTTGTCCTTGCAGGTTGGTACAGGATGTGGCACCAGTTGTGACCCCACCGAAGTGTGCATGTTCTCCATTAAGCCTTTTGAAGGGAGATGGTGCATTGCATGAAAGTCTGAAATCTGCCAACAGGAATCCATCAAGGGGTCTACAGGTGGTTGGGTCTGCCTCCAGTTTTCCTCCAACCCCGTAGAGGATACTGATTGCAGTGGACTTGGATTTCTGATAAAGCTTACCGAACCTGTTACATCAGACCTTGAAGCACACCTTTCCAAGGGAGTTACAAGAGATTGGCTATCTGATGTCATGGGACAAGTTTCTTTCACTTGAATATCGGAATGAGAACTCAATCTCTCACTGCGGATGCAGTCCAGAATCCTTGGATCATCCAAATGTTTGTCACTAGCTAATAAAGTTGACGTTCCAGGGATTATGCGATCTGCATCATTATAACTCTGTATGGAGTGATGTACGTCAGCAGTTACGGGAAATGAAGCCCTCTGTGTGTCAGAAAAGCTCTTGTTACTGGGATATGTACACATTGGAGGTGTGAGATCACTGTGAGATTCACATAACTGCTGGTTTTCAGATGAAGTTTCATTCTTCCTCTCTATTATGTTTTCAGCAACATTTGTATCACTAGCATTCTCAGCCTGAGCCACATCAGAAGCAGCTGGCACATCATCTCCTTTGCATGTATCTTCCAAAGCTGATGAGGCAGCCAAGACATCAGAGAATATTTTGCAAAGGCTTCGCAATTGAGGGATATCAATAGGTGAACAATTTTTGGTATGTCCAATTATATCGTCTTTACCAGAAAATGTAGTACCTTTTTCTGATTCAGAGCAGAGATGTGTTAAATGACCTCCTGGTTTATTTGTTTTGCACCTGCTTTTTTCTTATTACGTCTAGTAGGATTCTTCAGAATGCTGTGAATCCCAAGAACCTTTCCTGGCTCCTTCTGCTTCTTGGAGATTGGCTTTGAAGATTGTAAAAGTTTTAACTTGTGATTCTTCGGCAGATTCTTTATATATGCTGGCTTCTTTGCAATATCAACAGAACTCTTGCTATTCTTTCCAGACAATAGTTTATGCATGGGGCCTTGAAGTGTCTGAAAAATATGAGCTGGAGATGTGGGCTTATTTATTTTTTCCTGAGGTAGAAAATGAATATGCACATTAATATTTTTAAGGTAAGATTCCTATGACCTATCATGTGACCTATCATGCTTTGACCTATGGAAGAAAAAGATGTAAAAAAACTCAAATAACCTTTGTACTGTGAAATTTTCACCTGAAACTGTTTCAATGAATAATCTTAGGAAATGCTCTGAGAAAATAACTTCAAATGTAATGTACAAACATACATGTACACAGTTACAAATCAAGAACACATGTTTGTATTTGTCACACTCTCATGCATACACAAACAATAAAGTCAATGACAAATATACGAATATAAGTGTGAATTCAAGCCATGCAGACACATTATACATCCATGTAGGCTCACACAAATGCACACAAGAAGAGATCAAATGCACTCAGCTGCATTCAGAGTCAGATTGACTGTGCCATCTTGCCTACATACTTTTCCCAAAAGCATAAGCCAATGGTTTCAGAGCTAAGGTAGATGTCTCTCTTAGAAAGCAAAATAACTGGGGGCATAATGTATTTAAATTCTCAACGATATGATTGGAACAAAAAACTATGGTTTAAAATCTCAGTATCAGTATCAGTAGTGGTCAATAATTTCTAGTATCAATATCGTCAATATAGCCATAATGGTAATATCAACCTCCATATTGATTAATATTTTAGGGTTAATGTTATATCAAGTCCCTAAAAAATCAATACATTGTTGCTGATACATATCAGAATCGGCTAATATTGGTCTAATACCATGTTGGCGACCACTTTACCCAATAGCTTAGGTTGATGAATTGAGGGCTAACAATGTATATAAGCATGATTTAAAATCTCAGTATGGGTAACGATATCAGCCAATCGTTTTGTAACATCAATATCTTCAGCAACATTAGCAATATCAGTATTATCTACCCAGATAAATATCAATATCTTCAGCAATATTGGCTATACCAGTATTATCCACCCTGATATCAACCAATATATCATACGGTTAATATTGTGTCATGTACCTCAAAAACCCCATACACTATTGCTGATATATATCAAAATCAGCCGATATTTGAAATCATGTACATAGGCAATTTTAACATATGCTCTAATGATGTCAGGGCAAAGGAGGAAAAGTAGGGAAAAAAAGATTTTTTTTTACTAAGGGCACTCAAACTACATATATGAAAATCATTGTTGCCATGCTTACAACTCTTCAGTTCGCACAACTATAGCATCAATAGTTCAATACAAAATCGAGTAACTTGTCGACCTTTACCATAGACAAAGTTGACATGTTATATCCTTTTGGTTTCATTTTGAGGAAAGAATTTTATAGAAGTTTGATAAAGCCTGCTCAGTGGAAGGTGTTTGATATAGTGGTAGAGGAAAGCATGAGGAAAGGGAGAAACCAGTTCACATCATGAAAGAGGCACCTAAAATTCACATATTGTTCCAATCAGAGCTCTTGATTTTAAATATGGTTCCAAGCGATAGCGGGATATGCTTAGGAGACATGTCAGACCCTAAATAAAATGTTGACAAAATGGGCAGAGAAAACTTGGGGGCCAAAAAAATGTATGGTCAATATTGTTAATACAAATGGCGCTCTGATACCAATTGTTGCGCGTAGCGAAAAATCTTAGTGATAAGATCAGTACTTGCAAAAGAAAAACTATTATAGCGCAAACTAGTAATACCAAAACAAAAAGGTAATAAAGAACAATAACACGATGATTTAACGCGGTTCGGCCCAAACTTGGCCTAATTCACGGGGAGAGAACTTGAGAAAGTATTATTAATAAACTTGATACAATAGAGATCTAACATTTTCCTTAATCCCACAAGAGTATTGACCTTCTTCTTGAATCTATACCTAGATTACAAGAGTATATCTTCTCTCTATACACTGTCACCTCTTTCTCTTCTTGGCATTCTCTAATCTCTTTTGCTCAAGATTATACAATACACTAGGTTACAATCTATATTTATAGAGTTACAGTCCAAACCATATTCTAACTCTGAGATAATCTTGGCCATCGGTTACTTGAAAAATATTGATCAATCCTATTAGGAGTTAATCTTTTTGATCTAGAAGAATTTTTAAACCCTATAAACTTTAAAAACAAACTGTTATTGAATAGAATTTAAATCATATTCGAACTTCACTAGAAAAAGAAACTTGCACGTGCCTTAAAAAAATTGCTCACGCTTCAGAAATGATTTGACTAGTTAACTTGTCTTACAGACTAGTCGACTAATCCATTCCATTAGTTGACTTATAAAGCCTATAAGTCGACTCTTGTATAATACTTCCTTTCTTTATTGGGTATAGTCTACTAGTCTGAGTATTAGTCGACTATACAGTCACGAATCTGCTCCACCTTGGTTTACTTTTTTTTGCTTCAAGTCATCATCTTTTTCAATTTGATTAAATCTTTTTAGACCATCATCTCCTTTTGAAAATAAGAAAAAATCCTAACAATCTTCATCTTGACTTACTTTTTCAAGCCATTTACAAAACTTCTTAAGATTTTAGATTATTGTAACTATACCATTAAGCTTTTAACTCTTGCTCCCTCTCTCTGAGGCCTTAGGTTGATTCACCGTCATGACTTGGGGCCATTTCGGACTTTGTCTGAATGCACTTTTTCTCCTTTCTGTAATACTTTGACTTGGTTCACATCCCGTTGCAGTCTTCCTTAAAGCTCGCGATGAGCTCCCTTCCAAGTTTATCTCTGAAACTTCATCTCGAACTGAGTTTCCTTCTTTCAGCTTGTATAACTCTCCACACTTCTCTCCTAAGATTATCATGTCTCCTTGGCTAACCGTGATCACACCTTGTGGCACTTGGATCCGACATTTTTTTCGTCGAGCATCCCTATAGTTATTAGATTGTATCGTGCCTCCGGGACATACCAGACTACCTCCAGAGCATGCATCGTCTCATCTCTGCATACAATCTTAACTGTCTCAGTGCCGACGATCTCGCAAGCCGAGCCATCCACCATCGACAGTCCTTTCTTTACAACCAAGGAGTTGAACATCTCTTTATGGGCACATACATGAATCGTACCAGAATCAAATATCCAGCTTTTATCTTAATAAGTGTTGTCTTCAACTTAGAAAGTTATTAATACTTCGGTATCTGATACACTGCTTATTGTTACGTCTATCTCCACAGCTTGCCCTTTCTTCTTCAATCACTTTTGCCGATACTTCCAGTCATTCTTCCAATGAACTTTCCTGTGATAAAAGTGACACGCTTTCGATGAGACTCGACTTTTCTTTCCTTCTCCTCTTCCTTTCCTTCTCGTGATCACCAAACCCAATCCTTCCTGCTCCTCTTGATTTGTATTTTCCTGATCATGACGTGACCTACTCCAAGATGAGAGTTTTCATACCGTAGAGCATGTCAGTGATGATGTGATCATATGACTGTGAAAGCGAACTGAGAAATATCAACGCCTTGTTCTCCTCGTCGATCTTGACACTCCTCGTCGATCTTGACATCAACAGTTAGAAGCTTACTGATGACCTTATTGAAGAAGTTTATATGCTCTTACACTGCTGTCACTTCCTTTATGCGTAGCCCATATAGTTGTTTCTTGAGATACAACTTGTTAGAGAGACTTTTTTCATATACGACTTTTCTAATCTTTGACCATAATCCTGCAATTATTTCTTCATCCTTCATGTTGTACATAACCTCGTCTGCGAGACATAGTTGGATCGTGCTTGCCACTTTCAAATCCATCTCCTCCCAATTCTCATCTGATGTGCATGTAGATTTTGCTAACTTTCCCTGCAAGCTCTTGTGAAGGTCTTGTTGCACCAGCAACGCTTTCACCCCCTTTACTCCTAAACTGAAGTTTCTTTTACAATTGAACTTTTGACCTCAAATTTTGTCGTAAAACTCTATATCTTTAACATATCGCCTTTCCTCAATTTTTAGCTCTAATACTAATTGTTCATACAATTGGCACTCTGATACCAATTATTGTGCGCAACGAAAAACTTTGAGAATATGATCAGTACTTGCGAAAGAAAAACTATTGTTGAGCAAACTAGCACTACCGAGATAAAAAATAAAAAAAATAATAACACGAGGATTTAACGTGGTTCGGCTCAAAATTGGATTATATCTACGGGGAGAGAATTTGAGAGAGTATTATTGATAAACTTGCTACAATAGAGATATAACAGTCCCATTGATCCCACAAGAATATTATTTTTCTCTTGAATCTACACCTACATTAAAAAATATACCTTTTCTCTATGCACTGTCACTATTCTCTCTCTTTCTTGGCTTCTTTTAATCTACTTTGTTCGAGATACAATACACTAGGTTATAATCTATATTTGCAGAGTTTTACAATTCACACCCTATTCTAATTCTAAGATGATCTTGATCATCCGATGCTTGAAAAATCTTGATCTATCATATTAGGAGTTGATCTCCTTGACCTAGAAGAATTTTAAACTCTTTAGACTTTAGAAACAAACATTCATTGAATAGAATCTAATCCTATTCGAACTTCACCAGAAAAGAAAACTCGCATGCGCCTAAAAAGAAAATTGCTCGCGTATCAGAGACGGCTTGATTAGTCGACTTGTCATGCAGACTAGTCGACTAGTCCCTTCCATTAATTGACTTATAAAGCCTATAAGTCGACTCCTGTATAATACTGCCTTCATGTATTCTGTCTAGTCGACTAGTCTGAGCATTAGTCGACTAATCTGCTCCACCTTAGTTTGCTTCTTTACTTCAAACCATATCTTCTCCAATCTGATTGAATTTTTTTAGACCATTATTTCTCTTAAAAATAATAAAATTCTAACACCACCTGTAAACACCACGACTCCCCCTTAGTCTATTATTCTTACATGAATATAAGATGAAAGAGAGCCAGATCCACTACATTTTTTTCCTTTTCTAATTTGTAATACTAATTACAATAAATCCTTGACACTTCAAATTATTGCCCTGGACACTTTAATATGTTATAAAAGACTCCAGGAAGTCTAACCTTGTTTCCATAATTTTGTTGTATAAAGAAATAAAATCTAGATCTCATTTTTTGAAATAGGAACATTAATAATTAGCCAAATTATTTTTATGTGAAACAATCAAATCTAAAATGTTAAGATTATGTCTTGCATTCATCTTTGAATGGCAAAAAGATTTGTGAATTTTTCCTTAAAGAAAAAGAAAGTTATGATTCACCATGAATAATTAATCAAGGTCAAGCACAAATCTAAATAGTGGCTCAAACAAAATTAGTTTTGAAGTAGGATAGCAAAATCAATCAATTCGCTGCCATTTGGTCAACACGTCGGTAGGAACCCTAGCTTGAAATGAAGCCAATACCAAGTTGATTAATAACAAGGGCAACACGATTTTCACATTATCCCGCCAAGTTTTGAGAACTCAATTTCGATTTCACTCCCTCACACTAGTTTGGTTTCAGAAAGTTTTGATAGTTTTGGTATAGGTTTCAATTAACATTTGATTTCTTTTAAGATGTATAGTTATAGAATTAGATCAAACTATAATGAATTTTTTTGTTATATTGAAATTTTGGCATCAAAGACTATTAAAATCATGCTAATACCTTTGACATAAGATAGGAGCCAATAGATCATAGCTCAAAGGTTAAGACACTTTCTTTCGTTGTGGAAGGTTGCGGGTCTGAATCTCCCCATCCATAATGAGCGAAAGATTTTTCGAACTAAATTTGTAGGGCGTAGTAAGAAGCATATTATGCAATGATTTGACTCCGCGGCGTATGGAGGCCACTAGGCTCGACTAGTGGTTGTGGATACTAATTCGCATCATATGGAGGCTGTTAGTTGTTTCGTGCCAAATTGTTGTGAGTCATGTGTGTACTTAGGCATTTTATTCTCCCTTCATGTGAGTTTATTTCCCAGCTATGGTGGGGGGGGGGTTTCCTTTCCACACTATGGGGCTATGATGTAAGCGTATGGGTGATTAGATAATTTACATCATAGAATTTGAAATAAGAACAAGGAATT
The DNA here is from genome assembly GCA_038442645.1 of Agave tequilana. NCBI lineage: Eukaryota > Viridiplantae > Streptophyta > Magnoliopsida > Asparagales > Asparagaceae > Agave > Agave tequilana. Next base: position 55,055 of record JAVJIF010022999.1, on the reverse strand, counting down.
AGCTTGCACATAAATTTGCAATTTCTTTCAAATTTAAGATTCACTGGGGGTTAATATGCAAAATTATTCATTCTATATTTAGGGGGCAAACTTATGAGTTTACTAGTTCAGTAACCCACTTAAATACGTTAAATGATTGGCCCAAAACTCAAAACACCAATCCCACATAACTTATTCTTTTAGTTTAACATATTAAGCTAAATGCGTTGGATTTGGATTTCCATGTCTGAACCCAAAGCCCATTTAAGTCTTGCTATATATCCTATGCCATCAATCCGTATAGAGAGGTCAAAGGCGACGGCCAATTAGCAACTACAAAGAGACAACCAAATCAGAGTGACAGCAAATCTAATGATTGATTGCTTATTCGGGTAAGATTCTTCTTTAGTCCCTCCTTTAATCTCTTCCTTCTTCCTCTCTTTTCTTTTTCTTGTCTGAAGCATAAAATTAGGGTTATTACTAAACCCATCTATTTTCTGTTGATTTTTAAAAATTTGAGTTTGATATATTGTTATTTCCTTCTTTTTCACAAAATATGTAAGAAATTTACATACATAACACTTTTTACCCTAGTTTCCACCGTAACTAATTTTATACAGGTTTCGGGCTGTGCCCCCTCAAAATCAGTATGAAATATCTTCGGTCAGAACTTTAAATCATAATCCAGATCTAACAAGTAGGTCAATTTACGTCCCTAAGAGGTTCACTAACTTTGTTCAGAGCTCTAAAAACACAAAACAGATTCATCATAAATTATCATGATCTCTTGGATTAATAAATTTTCAAAAATTTCCTAAAAAAACAAAACTCCTTGTCATTTAGAGCTTGCTCAACACATGCTAGGAGACATGCATACCTTGTCAACACATGTTAATCATCCTACATCGGATCGTGTCCATGTGGGCTAAGGAATAAATTTCTCTCAAATCTTTATTATAAGAATTTATAAATTAGGTACAATATACATAGCTTGCATCCTATCACGAGACACATAAAGAGATTTGATTGATATACCTTCATTCTCATATAAAAAACGCAAATGGAAGTTTTGTTTTTGGATCTTACTTCACTCTTGATCTAATGCTCAAATTTACAATCCTTAGTCTTGTATCAAAAGTACGAGAGTGCAAATTACTAGATCGATGATTGTTGTTTTTCCCTTAAAGGGATGGATCTAAAGAGACTAGAGGTAAGAGAAGATGTTGGAATTATAACCATTTCTCTTCCTTTTCTTTGAAACCTCTAAAAGAGAGTTTATATAGACATAAGCCTCCCGCTTAAAACCTTAACTCTAGCTAAAACTGTTGAATTGTGTCTCGTATTTGGTTTAGCATACAGGCAAAATTTATGCCCAATGAGCCTTTTTGATCGGGATCACTTAGTAGTGTGAGCTACCACTAAGTTATGAGTAGTACTAGGATTTCTTTATAGCATAACATATGATCTCTCATAAGGTAGATGACATTTGGCTTTTTGAGAAGATGTGAATCAATGAGATGAGAGGGAAAAGATGAGATGAGCGAGAAACTTGGTTCTCTTGTACTTTTGTAATTGATCATTTCTCATAGTGGATTCACATTGATGATATCCTGTGGATGTAGGCCAAAGTTGGATGGCTGAATCACATTGAATTTGGTGTTCTTTATATTGTATTTGTGATTTTCCATCTTTGTGCTCAAGGTGCAAGAGGCAAGAGAGATATTATGGTGGACATTGATGAAAAAGAGAGTCCCCATCAAATATATTGACATAATCAAGGATATGTATGATGGAGTAGTGGCAAATGTCAGAACTTGTGGAGGCATAGCAAGTAATTTTTTTATCACAATTAGATTGCATCAAAGATCTGCATTGAGTCCATTCTTATTTGTCATAGTGATGAATGAGCTTACTAGAAGTATTCAGGATGAGATATACTAGTGTATGCTATTTGCTGATGATATTGTCCTAGTCGATGAGACAGGAGCTGGAGTAAATACCAAATTAGAGTTATGGAGGCAAACACTAGAATCTCGAGGTTTTAGATTAAGTAAGGCCAAAGCAGATATATGGAGTGTAAATTCAGTAAACAAGAAATCCGAGATTATAGTATTATGAGACTAGATGGACAAGAAACACCGATAAGCAATCATTTTAAGTACTTAGGTTCTATTATCCAAAAGTATGGAGAGATCGATAGTGATGTCAACCATAGGATCCAAACCGGTTGGTTGAAATGAAGGAGCGCAACATGAGTTTTATGTGATCGTAACATTCTGTTATGGCTGAAGGGAAAGTTTTATCGAACTGCTATTAGGCTAGCTTTGTTACATGGCACAGAATGTTGGGCTATAAAAAGACATCATGTCCAGAAGATGAGTGTAACAGATATGCGCATGCTTCGTTGGATATGTGGTAACACGCGAAGAGATAAAGTGAGAAATGAGGATATTCGTACTAAGATAGGTGTAGCCTCTATAGAAGAGAAGATGAGAGAAAACCGCCTACGATGGTTTGGTTATGTGCGACATAAACCCACAGATGCACCAGTCTGACGAGTAGAGCGTATCAATTTAGGGCAATTTAAAAGAGCACAGGGCAGACTGAAGAAAACATGGATGGAGGTAATAGGACAAGATATAGAGGCTAAAGGTCTTAGTGAAGGCATATTGCTCGATAGGAATGAGTGGAGAAAGCTAATCCATATGCCCGATCCGGCATAATTCTCTTTTGGTTCATGTAGCCTACCCACAAATACTTGGAACAAATGGCTTAGTTGTTGTTGTGTGCTCAAGGTTATAAATCTCATGTTGAGATTGTCGATGGGAATCTAGATAGCTAAAAAAATAAGGGTGCCAATTCCAGCCCGATCCAAACCCGACTAGGAATTTCCAAATCTAGGTTTAGCCTATACGGGTTTGGATTGTAACTAAATTGACTTGCCTACCTGATAGTTAAACGGGTCGGGTCTAGGTTTTAGCTTGACCCAATTACAACCCTATTAGACCGTTCATAAAATATCATATGTATTATATGTGTGTTACAAATGCTAAATATGTTATCAGTTTGGATTTCGTTGATGTTATTAATGTTTTTTATGTCCTTTATGGAATTATAATCTTTTTTTACTTATTTTACAAAGTTGGATGTTAATTATACTATAATGTTTTTTAAAAGGGTTTAAAGTTCTAAATAGGCCAACGAGACCTGTCTGACCCATTTAATAAACAGGTGAGGTGGGTCGGGCTGGGTCGACCCATTTAACTCAAGATTAGTTTGGGTTTTCCTTCTTGACACATTTAATAATTGGGTCGGGTCTGGGTCAGGTATATATGGGTTGACCAAATATGATCCGACCCGATTAGACCCGACCTGACCCAATTGCCACCTCTAGCCAAAACCCTAGCAACTAAGTTTTGCTCAAAGTCATCTACAACGACACCTCTGGCTGGTTTTGGTCAGGTGGGTCAGCTTAGCCATTATCAAGTTGGCTTCAGTTCCCCTAAAATCATGCTACAAATCAAAAAAAAGGATGAATAATGATGCTATAAATTCCCTTTTACGTGGACAAGCATGGTGCATCCAAAGAATTAAAATAACAAAGATAATAAAATGCATGTTAGTTTTTAGGCTACTATAGGTGGTAGAACACACTAGTAAGATACTAATCCTAATCTCTCACTATGAGAAGTAATCTTGTGCTGGCTAGTTTAATTATAACATTTGTATACACCTCTAGTAATGAAAGTGGACTAGGTCTATCACCGTGGTAATTGACGTGTCTAAACATCTTCTCTCTTTTTTTATACTTTCCCTGGTATTGGAATAAATGCTTTCACAAATCACATCTCTCAATGACACTTTTCCTTTATGAATCCTGAATCAAAATAATTATCTTTATCCTAATATACACAAACCAAGCCTTAGATCACTTTAGGGTATCCTCGTAGGGTGATCTCGTCTCAGACATTTGGAGCCATCACTCCACATTTGCTACTTACACATCAAGAAAAAAAAAAAAAGATCTACAATCCGCCCCACTTTAATTCTTTTGCTTCATATTTTGTATGCAAGTGTGCCATACTGAGTGCTTAAACTTATTTGAAGATTAGGTGTGCCTCAAAATGCAACCTTTAAGAAAATTCGTGAACTCCATGAGCACCACAACACCCTTACTAACACTATAATGTCCCCATTGAGTGTTAGAACCTTAAAGGGTTTGACATCCTAAGATGTGAATCACCTTTTACTTGAAGGTTCTAGGTTGGATTAACATTGTTCTTCATGGTATTGTATTTATAGTATGGTTAACCCTCTTATCACCAATCCATACAACGGAACTACAATCCTTACCCATATATAAACAAACTCCTTTATACTTTACATCCTATTATCAATGCTCACCATTAATATCAGTTAAACTCCCAAGGATATAACAATAATCTACATGCTCATTCTCTACTCGCTATCATAAATGTTACTCTTTGATTAAATTAGTTATCTAATTAGGTGTCATATTGCTTACTCCTTAGTAATCTAATTATGTGTCATATTGTTATTAACTATTTGATTGTACTGTTGCAAGTTTCTTCATCAGTATTTTTGCTGCTGCAAGTTTTCTCATCTTCATTGCCCTCTCATCTTATTCATATTCTGTTTGTTAGTGTCTAAACTCATGACTAAGATCAAAGATGTTCATGGTCTTATGAAAATTCATATCACTATTACCAAAGTCAAGAGAAAGAAATATTTTATTGGTGATGTATGTGGTTCATGGTGTTTCTTTGACTGAGTATGAAGATCTCTCAGAACCTTCTTTATTACTGAGTTTGAATTTGATTTTGATGTTCTCTCAAAATCTCATTTATTTCTGAGTTTGAGAATCTCTGAAAATCTCTTTCTATTGAGTTTGAGTATCTCTCAAACCTTCAATCTTTACTGAGTGGGAATCTCTCAAAATCTCTTTTCCAGTGAGTTAGAAAAACTCTGAAATCCTAACTATATCTAAGGAGATTTCTATGCAGTCTTCATACATAACTGTTTTGATTGACAACTACAACATCAACATTAATGATTTAGCAGTATGTATTAGATTAGTAATTTAGTATTTATTTGTTTCTCAGTTTTGTATTTTGTTTAGAAAAGCTTTGTTTAGAAAGTCTTTATCCAACCTTTGTGTAGCACCCAGTTTTAATTAATCTTGATTATTATCTTGTTATAATTTTTGAATAATTAATTAATAACCCTACCTTAATTATATGCAAGAAGATAAGTACAAAAAGGATGAGGTTGTAGGTACATGTATAATTACAAATACTTGCATATTAATTAAATCCTGTCTAGTATTCCTCTTCACTACCAAATATGACTATTTATTTAAGGGAATAATAAGTAGAATCATGAGTTAGCCTAGGCTAAATGAAGTGGTAAAGTATAAAGATATATAGGAATATGAAAATGTTGGCATATATATATACACACACACACATACATTTGGTATACATGTATATGCATAAAATTGTAAATAGAAGGAAGTGGAAGGGTGAAGTGTACATGAGCTATGAGGTGGCTTAATCAAGAGAGAGGTGGGAACTTGTAATGGATAGGCGGCAATCTATAAGATTTTACGGATAAATACTTAAAGAATTAATTGAGAAAGAAATCTCTTTTTTCTTAGCCTGACACTATTTTCGTTCATCTCTCTCCCTAGTTCTCTCTCCTCCTGTTCCCCCTCTTGTTGATCACCGGCAGGGGAGGTCGGATGACCGGCGACCAGAGAGATGTCGGGCCAAAGACGGCATTGTGCGGCTAAGGCAGGTCATGGCAGCCTTTCTTTCATCTCTCCCTCACTCTATTCTTTTCCTCCTTTTCTCTTTCTCCATCTCTCTCTTCGGGCTTGATCGCCGACCAAGGACTGGCGATGGTGCCAGACTGGGCAGCTACAGTTTCCGGTTGTGGCGACATTGGGCTGACGAGCGCGTGGGAAGGAGCTACAAGTGTTGTTGCTACTGTTGATGACAAGAAAACCCATATTGGGTTTGGGTTTCAAAACAAACCAATCCAATAAGGATCCGACCCAACCCATTTATTAATAAAGGTAAAATTTCATTTTAAACCCTGATGAATAAAATTATTACATTTCTGACCTTAAAAGATTACAATTTAAACCGTAATTATTGAATTGGTTTTCAGGCGATTTCTCGACCATCCGAAGTCTGATTCAGACGATTCTTGAGCCGATGCATTCGTAGAAACGAGATATGCATCCAGGGTATTGGTGACCGGATCAGGAAAAACAGTGATCGAAAGAGGTGAGTTATGTTCTTACTAATTTTAATTAAATAAATCAATTATGTTGGAGTTACTTATTTGTTAATGATAAATTATGAAATGAATAATAATGCACGTGATGATTTGTATTGATGGATATTGTTTGTGAACTAAATCATGGTTAACCAATATTATGTGTAGTGGATAATTGATAACATCGATTGTTTGACTATTTATAAGTTCTTGATAGAACTATTGGTATGTGTGTGAAATATTGTTATATATAATATAGAGAAAGGGACCGGTAATGCACCAGAGAAGGAGGAAGACAGAGAAATATTATTATATTTATTAACCTTCATGGACCAGTATGGCGCCTGAGGAGAAGACGGGGTATAAATTATATATTATACTATTGAAAGAAGGAACCAGATATAGAACCGACAGAGTGCGAAGACGGTACTACTATATGTATAGAAATTTATACTTTGTGTTGAAAAGAAAAAGAATTAATATTATGAATGAACTTGTTTGCGTGACATATGTATACATGTGATATACATGTGTGTGTGCACTTTACGTGTTGGATGTGTTACTTGTGCATGGTATTGTAGACATCGGAAATTCATGATATAACATCAGAATACAGATTCACTAAATTATAATGAAAACACTGACATGTTTTACTTATACACACATCGGTATTAATTGATTAACAATTTGAAGAAAATGGATAATCTAGTTGAGACATAACTCCGTCAATGCCCCGTTCACTGCCTGTCCGAAGCCAGGATAAAGGAGGAGGGGTGTGTGGTAGGCCTGTGACAGCCAACGTAAAACATTGTCACATACTATGAATATGAATCAAGAACTAAATTTCGTTGGGACGTGCCCTACAGAGTGACGCGCTACATCGGAGCCCGAGTGTAGTGATAAGTGGGCAAGGATTGCTAGGTAGTCGTCCAGAAACGACGCGCCACATCGACGCCTAGATGTGGTGTCAAATGAGTAAGGGTTCCCACACTTTTATGAGCGGGTGAGGGTAAAAAAATAGCTCATAAATATAGGATTAGGTTAGCATCATGAAATATAGGTTCTCTTACAGGTAAATTAGCAGAGTTAGTTGATGTTATGGTTAGACAAGATGTTAGTATTTTGTGTGTGCAGAAAATTAAGTGGGTAGGTGAAAAGACTAGAATTATAGAGGGGTTATAAACTTTGGTATACTGGTAGAGATAGAAATCATAATGGGGAGGGTGTGATCATAGATAAACAATTGCTTGAGGATATAGTAGAGGCTAAGAGAAAAGGTGATAGAATTTTACTAGTTAAACTTATTATTTTAGGTAGGGAGATTTTAATGTTATTAGTGTCTAAGCACCACAAGTAGGACTTAATGAGTCAAGTAAGCATCAACTTTGGAAGAATTTAGATGAGATTGTGCAAGACATACCCAGTAGAGAAAAGCTTTTCATAGGCGGTGACTCAATAGGCATGTAGGAACTAGTCGTTATAGGTTTAATAGTATACATGGATAATTTAGTTTTGGGAAAAAAGAATCAGGTAACTTGATTCTAAATTTTGCTTTGTCATATGACTTGATCTTAGCGAATACTTAGTTTAGGAAGAGAGAGTCTTACTTGATCACTTTTAGCAGTGAATCAAGTGCGAGCCAAATAGATTTCTTTTTAACTAGAAAAGTAGATAGAGGTTGTTATATGGATTGTAAGGTAATACCGGGTGAGAGTGTAGTAACCCAACATAGACTTTTAATTTTAGATGTCCAGATTAGAAGGAGATTTAGAAAGATTAAACGTAGGTTAGATCCTAAGATTAAGTGGTGACGGCTAAAAGAAGGTAACCAAAGAGTTTTTATAGATCGAGTAGTACATGAAGCAGATTAGAAAACCCAAGATGATCCCAATGCAACATGGAACAAAATTGCTAGCTGCATTAAAAGAGTAACTAAAGATGCACTTGGTGAGTCACAGGGTGGTGCTCCACTATGTAAGGACACATCGTGGTGGAATGAAGAGGTAAAAGCTGCCATTAAGATCAAACGAGACTCTTATAGAGATTTGAAGTAAAATTATGATGGAATAAGTTTTGAGAGGTATATGCTAGCCAAGAAGGAGGCTAAAAAAAGCTGTTCAGAATGCAAGAGCTAAAGTGTACAAAGAATTGTATGAGAAGTTGGACACCAAAGAGGTTTAAAAAGATATATATAAAATTGCTCGAATAAGGAAGAGAAAGACTAGAGACTTATGTACTGTGAGGTGTGTCAAAGATGAGGATCAGAAGGTTTTAGTTCGAGATGAACAAATCAAAAAAATGGAGAAAGTATTTTGATAAATTGTTCAATGGTAATTCTACTCAAGACTTGGATGATCTTACCATTCAGTGTCAGGATATGAACCATAATTATATGCTCAGAATTAGCGAATCTGAAGTTAAAGAGGTCTTGAAGAGGATGAAGTCAAGGAAAGTTGTTGGCCCGAATGGAATTCCTATTGAGGTATGGAGATGCTTAGGAGAGGTGAGTGTAAGATGACTGACAAACCTCTTTAACAAGATATGGCTAACTAAAAAGATGTCAAATGAGTAGAGGAAGAGTACATTAATACCTCTCTATAAGAATAAGGGTGATATCCAGAGTTGTTCTAACTATCGTGAAATAAAACTTATGTGTTACACCATGAAGTTTTGCCAAAGGGTAATTGAATACAGGTTAAGGCAGAATGTTACAATATCAGAGAACCAGTTTGGGTTCATGCTGGGGCGATCGACGACAGAGGCTATTCATTTGCTTCGTCAACTTATAGAGCGATTTCAAGCGAGGAAGAGAAATTTACATATGATCTTTATTGATTTAGAAAAAGCTTATGATAAGGTGTCAAGAGGTATTATGGTGGACATTGATGAAAAAGGGAGTCCCCATCAAAATATTGACATAATCAAAGATATGTATGATGGAGTAGTGGCAAATGTTAGAACTTGTAGAGGCATAGCAAGTGATTTTTCTATCACAATTGGATTGCGTCACGGATCTGCATTGAGTCCGTGACGCAATGCAGATCCGTGATGGATGAGCTTACTAAATGTCAAATTAGAGATGGATGAGCTTACTAAAGTTATTCAAGATGAGATACTGTGGTGCATGCTATTTGTTGATGATATTATACTAGTCGAAGAGACGAGAGTTAGGGTAAATGTCAAATTAGAGTTATGGAGGCAAACTCTAAAATCTCGAGATTTTAGATTAAGTAGGGTCAAAACAGAGTATATGGAGTGTAAATTCAGTAATCAGGGAATCCGAAATTATAATATTGTGAGACTAGATGGACAAGAGATACCGATGAGCAGTATTTTAAGTACTTAGGTTCTATTATCTAAAAGGATGGGGAGATCGACAGTGATGTCAACATAGGATCCAAGCCGTCTGGTTGAAATAGAGGAGCGCAACAGGAGTTTTATGTGATCGTAACATTCCGTTATGGCTGAAAGGAAAGTTTTATCGGACTGCTATTAGGCCAACTTTATTATATGGCACAGAATGTTGGGCTGCAAAGAGACATCATGCCCAGAAGATAGGTGTAGCAGAGATGCACATGTTTCATTGGATGTGTGATAACACGCGGAGAGATAAGGTGAGAAATGAAAATATTCGTACTAAGATAGGTGTAGCCTTTATAGAAGAGAAGATGAGAGAAAACCGCCTACGATGGTTTGGTCATGTGCGACGTAAACCTACCGATGAGCCAGTCTGGCAAGTTGAGCATATCAATTTAGGGCAGGTTAAAAGAGCGCAGGGAAGACCGAAGAAAACATAGATGGAGGTAATACGACAAGATATGGAGGCTAAAGGTCTTATTGAAGGCATATTGCTCGATAGGAATGAGTGAAAAAAGTTGATCAATGTGCCTGATTTGACGTAATTCTCTTTTGGTTCATGTAGCCTACCCCAAATACTTGGGACAAATAGCTTAGTTGTTATTGTTTGTTATTGTAGTTGAGACATCTATGTTCATCAATAATTTAGATTGATGATCACATCTTTTCCTGTATCATGTACACTACACACTGTTAATATCATGTTTCATTTAAAATTTAGATTAACTTCGCTTACTGAGCTGTAAGCTCATACTCTAACAGATTTAATGTTTTTTAGATGAATACTAAGTGAGTACCGGCTTATAAAAATGACGTATACTGGAAGAACTGAATAACTCTAGTATGGGTTCACCAAACTGATTGATTTTATTTGAGTGTCTTGTTAATATGTATATGTATAGTTGATGTTATTGAGTAGTTCATATAGTTGATTATATAAGATGATTCGAAGATACACATATCTATATATACATATGTTCTAGTTTTAAAAATTGGTTGTGTTAAAATATGATACCGAGGAGAGTACTCTCGAGTATGTGTTTATTATATTGACTTTGAGTTGAATTCATATGATCCAAGTTTAAAAATTTATAAGTAGGCGATGTCAAGCCAAAATTATATTATAAGTTACTTGGCATGTTGTATATGGATATATAATCAATGTTAAGACCAGATTTGTATATAGTAATGTATCAGGGAAAACTCTATATTATAGAAGAGATACTGTCGAAATTTTCAGAGATTATCTAAAAGATTAAGTATAATAGTTTATGATCTTAATAATTCGGAAATTTAAAATCTGAGACCGTTACAATTGATATCAGAGCTCATGATCAAAAATAAGGAGTACAATTGTAGTATAGAGCTTAGAGAAGTTAGGCTTACAGATTGATCCAGAATAGTTATTTCAGAAATAAAACTAATTGATGTGTGTGATTATTTGTTTGATTGTGTCATTGAATGGGATAGTCTAAGGAGGGTAGTGCGTTCCGACGTGTATGATTGATCTCGAGATGCGTCATATTGATTATTTTTCTTATATTCGAATTAGCGTTTACCCACATGCCTTGATTCAGATTTTTTTTTTTTACTAGGGTGCGGGCCCTCAGTGTGAGCTGTCAGTGGTGATGCTAGAGTAAGAAAGTAGTTAAAATATCAAGCAATTCACGATTAAATCAGAGCGGAAGAACTTTGTAAGAACTTGATTATGAAATAATGAAAATTCGAATGAAAGAATATAAGAAATGTGTTATGATTGGAAGAATTATGGATTCTTGATGTGGTTTTATAGAAGCTCTTGTATGAATATATTTTGATTTTAGATATTGTATTAAGTGAGTTGATATAGTTTCTCTATTTAAAAAAAGTTTGAGGATATATGATCTCAGATATCGATATGGTCCGATGGGACAGTCAGCAATATTGATGATATAATTGTAGGTGCACCAGTATCTAGAAAAATTGATGATATAGGTGGTATTAAGGTAGAACCCCAAGTGGTGGAGTCTCGGGCTAAAATTGTACAAGTTATAGATATAATAACATCAGATGGCATTTATGGGGTATATAATTGAATGCTCAAAAATTTGGTTATTTTAACATCAAAGCTCTTTTGTATTATTGTCATGTTTGGTTCATAATTAGGTAACTATTAGTCAAGAAATAGGCTTTGCTATAATCCTGGTTGAGATAATTAGTTTAATTTGATTGTTTTGTACATTAATAGTAGAACTCTGTCAACCTAAAATATTGCTTAAAATATAACATGCGTACTTTAAAAATCGGTCTGAATAAATTTGGTTGTCCAAATAAATTAAATGAATTAATATTGTTTTAATGACAATCAGAAACTTATGATTAATGTTAATTTCAAACTAAATCCTGGTAACCACTTTTATAGACCAACAACTAAGAAACTGATGAAGTAAATAAATTTGCATGATTAATAAGATTAAAATTAATAATGTGATCGAGAATTTGTCCCATGTATGAAGGTGAGTTGATTGCTACAGTTTTAAACTTGAAACATTTGTTTATACATACTTCATTACAAATATTTCTTCAAAAATAAAATTGATAATCACCATGCAAGAGTTTGAGATAATATTGTTTATTGATATTTGAAGAAGTCCTAAATTGTAGATAGAAATATAGAGAAAAGTTGTAAAATCAAAATACTTTGATTTTGCATAGAGAAATTATTATTAATATAGGAAAGCAATTCAACATAAATTTTGGGGAGAGGTAAGATAGTAGCTTGCCATGATAATAAAAATAGTTAAATTAAATTCTATGCAGTAATGAATTGCAGGTCGTCCTAATGATTGGATAATAGTAATGTAAATGAAATTGTGTTTTTAAATAGAAAAAAATGTAGTCAATGATTCCATAATGGTTATAAAAGAACTGAGAGTTCCTTATTTATAGTCAATGGAACTTTTTTATTTCTAGATAGAAATCTTAAGAAAAACTTCAAAGAAAATAGGAATGAATATCTACCCGTGTTGCCAGTGTTTAGAATAACAATTATTGGAGTACTTTTGCTATGTTTTCATTTGAAGCTTTATATAATCAAAAGTATAGATTACCAACCTGTTTGGAGAAAGTAAGAGACATGAGAATAGTTGATCCCGAAATATATTCCGACAAGAGATAAATTAGCGCTAGAATTTCAAGATACTGAAGTAATGTGTGTTAAAATGTAACCAGATATATCATTACTTAGTTCACTGAATTTTACAAGTAAAAATAGAGAAATTCTTTGAGTAATTATTGGTTATAAAGAATAGTAGTTAATGATTGATTCACATAAAATTAGGGGAGTTAGTGAGTAAATTAATAACTAACATCTAGTATAATTAGTAATTTGTATAATTAATGATGAAGTAGGAGATTTATCACTAACTGCTGAAAAGAAGCGAGAGACAAAAGAATATTTTGATTATGAGATAATTCAAGAAGTTACTAAAAGGATTCAAATAATTAAGAAAGAACGAAGGGTACTCAGAACAGACAAAAGACTTAAACTGATCAATACCATAAACCAGTGAGATTTTCAATTTGAGATGAAAAAAAATCCTGAGGCATCTCCAATAAAGGAATAGCGCAAGCCGACAAGGGAAGTAACTTGGATTCCTAATATTATGAACTATATAAGATATCAGATTAGGTTAAATGTGTTGGATATCGATTGGACTTGATACTCAAAATTGTTAGATATCGATTGGATTTGCAAGACTTAGTTTCAAGTCATCGTGAATTATAAGATATTCCTTGAATAAGTCTTAAAATAATGAGTTGACTATTAAAAGTAAGATTTGACTCATAAGGAACGATAAACAGTTAATGAGTAAATCAACGTATTCGGTAAAGGAATCATAGAAAAGTCAATAAAACCAAAAAACGGAATGCAGAGAGCTACCCTTATTTATTCGAAAGTATGCCAAGTTTCGAGGATGAAACTTTTCTAAGGGGGGTAGAATTGTAACACCTAGTTTTTAATTAATTTAAATTATTATCTTGTTATGATTTTTGAATAATTAATTAATAACCCTTACCCTAATTATATGCGAGAAGTACAAAATGGATGAGGTTGTAGCTACGTGTATAATTACAAATACTTGTATATTAATTAAACCATATCTATTATTCCTCTTCACTACCAATTATGACTATTTATTTAAGGGAATAATACGTAGAATTATGGGTTGGCCAAGGCTAAATGAAGTGATAAAGTATAAAGATATATGGGAATATGAAAATGTTGGCATATATATACACACACACGCATATCTTGTATACATGTATTAATACATGTATATGTATAAAATTGTAAATATAAGGAAGTGCAAGGGTACATGAGCTATGAGGTGGCTTAATCAAGAGGGAGGTGAGAAGTTGTAATGGATAGGTGGCAACCTATAAGAAATTAAGGATAAATACTTAAAGAATTAATTGAGAAAAATTCTCATTTTTCCTTAACCTGACACTATTTTCGTTCATCTCTCTCCCTTAAGTTCTCTCTCTCCTCCTCTACCCACTCTTATTGACTGCCGGCAGGGGGAGCTCAGACGACCAGTGACCAGGGCAACGTCGCGGTAGCGGCTTCAGCAGGCAGGCAAGGCCGACCACTTCAGCTTCTCTCTCATCTCTCCTTCACTCTATTCCTTTCCTTCTTTTTCTCTTTCTCCCTCTCTTTGGGACTGATCGGCGACCAAAGACAGGTGGCAACGATGCAAGAAGAGCAGCACAGGGCAGCGGCAACTCCAGTGGCAACGTCGAGCTGACAAGCTCGGGAGGAGGAGCTGCAACAATTGCTACTGTTGATGAAAAGGGGGAAACCTCTATGGGGTTTAGGTTTGGATTTGGGTTTCAAAACAAACCAAACCCAATAAGGATCCAACCCAACCCCTTTCATTAATAAAGGTAAATTTCATTTAAACCCTGATGAATAAAATTATTACATTTTTTACTTTAAAAGATTACAATTTGAACCATAATTATTGAATTGGTTTTCGAGTGATATCTCGGCCATCCGGAGTCAGATTCGGACGATTCTTGAGTCGCTGCATTCGTAAGAACGAGAACTACGCACCGTGGTGTTGATAACTGGATCAGGTAAAACAATGATCGAAAGAGATGGGTGAAGTTTCTTATTAATTTTAATTAAATAAATCAATTATATTAGGAGTTAATTGTCTTATAATGATAAATAATAAAATAAATAATATTACAAGTGATTGATTTGTATTGATGAATATTGTTTGTGACCTAAACCATGGTTAATTAGTATCATGTGTAGTGAATAATTGATAACATCGATTGTTTGACTATTTATCAGTTTTTAATAGAACTATTGATGTGTGAAATATTGTTATATATAATATGGAGGAAGGGATCGGTAATGCACCGAAGGAGGGAAAACAAGGGGAAATGTTGTTATATTTATTATGAAGGAAGGGACCGGTATGGCACCGGAGGGGAAGATGGGGTATAAATTATATATTATACTATTGGAGAAAGGGACCGTATGTAAAACTGGCGGAGTGCGAAGAGGGTGCTATTATATGTATAAAAATTTATACTTTGTGTGTTGAAAAGATAAAGAATTAATATATGTGAATGAACTTGTATGTGTGACATATGTGTACACGTGATATACATGTGTGTGTACTTTATGTATTGGATGTGTTATTTGTGTATGATATTGTAGACATCGAAAATCCATGATATAACATCAAAATACGAATTCACTGAACTAAAATGAAAACACTAACATATGTTGCTTATACGCACATCAATATTAATTGATGAATTGATTAACAATTTGAATGTAAAATATCGAGGCTATATGGAGGAATGACACATGGGAGCTCACTACTCTCTTTGTAGGCCACAAGACCATTAGCGTAAAATGGGTGTACAAGGAGACTAATCAAGGAAGCAAAGCTGAGAAATGAAAGGCTAGACTAGTAATGAAAGTTTATATTTAGCAGGAAAGATTAATTGAAAAAGCATTTGTAATAGCAAGCATTGATACCGCTAGACTCATCGTAGCATTAGCAAAAGTGAAGATCTACCAAATAGATGGGAAGTCAACATTCCGTGACCACCTAGAGGAAATTTACATAGTACAAATGCCTAAGATTCATGAAGGACCAAGAAGATGAAGTCTACAAGATGAAGAAGGCGTTGTCGTCACTAAATAAACGTCCTACTTTCTCAGCGTGGAGGTATACAATCAGAAAAAAGGAACTTTCATCTTGCAAAATAAGCAATGTCAACTAGATTTTAAGAAAACTCAACATGAGCAATTACAGTTTAGTTACAATTTCAGCTAAAGAAGGAATGAAGTTGTGGCACATGGCACCATGAAGACCCGTGGATCTAAAATTTTACAAGAGCTTAGTCAAAAGCCTGAGGTACTTGACTAGTACAGGTCTAACATAATATACATATCTTAGGGCTAGCAAGTCGATGTATGAAGAAGCCAATTCAAGAATCCAAAGAGAGTTCAAAGATATTTCAAAAGAAGTATAGATCAAGGCTTATTGTGTACACAACATGAAGTTTCAAGACTAAGCGGCTACATGGACAATGATTGATGGTGACTTAGATGAAAGGAAGAGCACACTAATCACATGTTCAACATTGCCTCAACAATTTTTTTCTTGATCATCAAACAAGCAATTAGCAATCCACTCTGAAGATACAAAGTAGAATACACAGCGACATTGACGTGTGCATGTAGGGAATATGGGTTAAGAACTTGATGAAGGAACGACAACAATAACAAGATGGACCAATGGAGATCTATATCGACTTTAAGTTGCAATTGCACTTCTACAAAATCCAATAGCACATGAAAAGAGTAAACATGCTGAGATAACATACTACAAGGTTAGTGTACAAACTTGTTCAAAGTAGAAAATGGGGGTTGCCAACCAATATAATTCATATGAAATAAATAAAGTTAAAGATGCCTACTACTAAAAGAAAGACGAAAGGTAAGACACATGTATTGCACGAAAAATGTTTGGACGGTGATAAATTGCATGTAAAACATGTATAGAGATGGTATGTTTGAAATTGAATCATGTGTCGATGGAGATAATTATAAATCGAAACAGGATTTGAGAAGCTTGATGCAAGAAGTGAAGGTAGCAGAAACCTAGTAATGACAGAGAAAGAAAGCTTGATTGCAATGCGTTGTAGCACTTGAGAAGTTTCTGTAATAAATTTTTGCTTGTCTCCATCATTTACTTGAAGATTTGAAGTAAACCTCTTTGCGTCTACTATAACTTATCATATATCTGCAGTAAGCACCTCCCTCCCTCTCTCTCTCCCCAAGTCATCCCCAACACCGCCCTGCTGTCATCCCTTTATCATTATCAACGATCCTTTCCAGAAATATAGATCATACTATCTAGTCAACATGAATATTCATCATTAAAGCACTTGCATGGTCTTGCAGTGACTTTCTAGCCTGGTATAGATAGTTTGTGAAATCTGAAAATTTTATAAGTCAACTGTACAGTAAAGGAAGAAGGGGGTTAATCATCTAAACTAATATGTGCTGGTAGCTATAATCATTAAAAAACAGACATCCTTGATTGATAGCTTGCAAGCTAATAAATTGAATTTGCTCCCCATTTTTCATTAGCAACATTGGGGGGAGGGGGGGGGGGGGGGGGGGGGGGGGGGCGGGGGGGACGCATTTATCAGATGCTTCAATTTGCCATAAACATCCATTTTACTCCTTCATGCCAGAGTCGCAGTTAACTGCAGCTCAACGTGAAACTACTTCGCACAGTAATAATACCCTTTAATAGACCTTGAGCAAGCACCATTCACCTCCACTAAGCGCACTTGACAGCAAAGGGAAATCACATTTCTATCCTGATATATTAACTACAATCACTGTATCATCATTTCCATTTATGTATATCAGAACCCTTTTCTTTCAAATCAATATCCCAAAATATATCGCGAAAATAAACTTAACCAACCCCAAGTCAAGGACACTAGCCGGACCTTGCAATTTCATACCAACTACCGCATATCCTACTTTGCAAGGAACAAACATATTCAGTGCAGTGTGACCACTTGGTAAAGAAAATGATCGAAGAGGAGTTAATGGTATAGAGCAAACAATTTTGACTAAATCTATACAATCATGGACCTAATCAGATCAAACTTTTGATGATGGCATAGATAATTTCAAATCTGCCCTACAGCTTCTAATCCATGTTCGGTGGCTTGGTTCATATGAATAGTGCAGATGAACCATCTCGCAAATATACCATCAGCGTGCATTAAAGATCACGCGAGTATCGCAAGCAGCATGTGAAATACAAATATGACTACAGTTTTGATGGGTAAGAGATGATTAAGGATCATTTTGAACATGCGATGTCATCGTGATTTTTATTACCAAAGAGATCTTCATAATTATTGCTGCGCTACCTACTAGCTTTTACTACCAACAAAATTGGTCATCACATCCTGTAAAGCGCAATAGCAATGATGTTGACGGGAGAAATATGGGAAAAAAAGCTGACCCATTATCTGAAAGTAGCTGGTGCTTTTTTTTTCCTGCTAGCTAACCACATTGAGATTTAACTGTATAATCAAAAATCACGATGATCGAATTTATATTTAATTAAATAAACCGTGCACGCGAGGCTTCAAAGTGAAGGCCCCAGTGTAACACTTGTAACAACAACAAAAAAGGGGCAAAATTATTGGTGCCATGCTAGATTTAAATCACATAATTTTAAGCGTAACAACACACAAATATTATTCCAGAGATCGGAAATTTCAAAATCTCCGATTGCCCAATCTCTAATTACATAAAATATAGCAAGCCTAACTGCGCAAACAAAAGAAAACCACTGGCAAACATGTACCAACAGTTCGCTCTATTACTGTGCTAAATGTGAGGGATGATGTACGATTAGATCTAGTTCGACAAAGCAAATAAGCAAACAAAAAAATTAAATTAAATTAAAGAAAGTATAAGAAACAGTACCTTTTCCGCAGCGCAGATCTCAACCTTGAGTTTCTTATTTTTTTTCCCCTTGCTCCTCTTCTTGCTCCTCCTTTTAATATTTCCCCCCTTTTCTCGCCCTCTTCCATAATTTCTTTCCCTTTTATTTCCTCATCATTTTCTTCACCACTGTCGCCATCATCGGCTTCCACCGCCTCGATCTGTGGGGCCACCGCGAACAGCTCCACGATCGACCGCTTCTTCGGAGTCCTTTGCTTCCCCTTTGACGGCGTAGTTCTCACCGCCGACGGCGTTTCCTCGGCCTTTCCTTCTTCAGGAATCGGAATCGATCTAATCTCCTCAGACCAGAAACGAAATTTCCGTACAGAGATTTGCGGCAGCGATTTCGCTGTTGCTGCGCCTCTTCCACCGCTGTCAAAAGGCCAGCACTTGTCCAGATCGACTCTTCGCATGTTAGCAGCATACTCTCTATAATAAAGATAAAAACAAATCAAATTGAGGTACAACAAAATTAGTTTCACACTAGAAATTGAGAAAGTGATAGAGATTGACCTGATGGAGAATCCCTCTAAGGCCAGCGCCATGGAGATGAAATGAGAGAAGAACAAGGAATAAGAGGAAAGAGATTTTTTTTTTAGCAAGAAGAGGGGAATCTTCAAATACGAGAGAGAGAGAGGAGAGAGAGAGAGAGAGACTTAAACCAGCTGCTCTTACTTTTTTAGCTGTTCTGCTGTTGTCCCCACCTCTCTCTCTCTCTCTCTAAACTTTTCCCGCTCGTCGCCTCGATATTGCCACCCCACTAACCCCCTCTCGTTTAATGCCTAAAAGCGACGTCTGATTGTGGCCCGTCTAATAATTTATTGCGGGTCGGTTTGAACGCCCGACCGTGAGTTTAAACATTCATTTTTTTTTTTGGGTGACTATATCATCCACAGAGATGGCATGACGCCGACTCGCAACACTACACGCATTCATTCGCATAAGTGCACGCATATATAATAATCACAGTAATCAATCTTAATCCTGAAAAAATTATTCTAAATCATATTTCTTTGCTTATACATAAACTCTAATATCTACTGTAACGGTCTTATATTTAAATTATTGAATTACATCAATTCATTTCATAATCTTCTTAATCATGTCCATAATTATCAAAAATTTCGAAAGCATCTCCTCTACAATTAAGAGTATGTCCTAATACTTACTTAATAATTTCAGACAACATAAATCTACTTATCAACTTCAAAATCTTGATTTAAACAATTTAACTCATATACTAAATATAAGTCTATAGAACACTCAATCTCCCTATCTGGGGTAACCCTACATATTCATTTACAACTGATATATCTTCTATTTTTATCTCAACCTCTCTTTTTGGTCCAACATCATGGCTAAAATCCTTAACATCTTTTTCTTAATAGTTTAGTAGCTTTCATGGCCGGTATTATCGACACATTATGTTTATTTCTTGTTCCTTCAAATATAAATTCTAAAATTCTTTCTATTTTAAGATCACCATCTTTCTATAACAATCTACGTAAGCATTCAGCTCATGTTTTGCATCAAGTCGGACAGAAACATAGTATATGATATTATATTGGAAAAATTAGTTTTCAACTGTAACAGTATCAGATTTTAATCACTGAAGTACATTAATCAATTTCATAATCTTCTTAATCATCTCCATAATCATTTGAAATTTTAACAGCATCCCCTCTATAATTAGGAGTCCGCCCTAATACATACAATTTCGGCTAACATAAGCCTACTTATCAACTTCAAAACTTTGATTTTAAAAATTTAACTCATATGCAAAATATAAGACTTCGATAACACATCTCTCTACAGAGTCTGCAACATTACTTACCTACCTCAAATAACCGAGATCAAAGTCAAGTTTCTGATCAGACATATATACATCCAAAGTCCACATTCAAAGTCTTAACATGTACTAGTTACATACTGATACACATATAGAGTTCTAAAGTTATATAAAAACATATAAAAAAACATTCCAGAGAGATTATCAAAGTATCAACAATTGAGTTTTCTGTTCTTCCATCTAGGCATTTCAAGACTTCACGTAGGATCTTTATCTTTATTAGAATTTGAAAAAAGATTAACATAATAGGGTGAGCTCGACAACAACTTAGAGAGTAAACTAAATTCAGATATATTATTTTTTATTAAGACAATATCAGACACGCGCAAGATGAGATTGAAGAGTTATCACTTATAACTTCTAATTTAATTGTATGGATGGATGGCATGGGAGCACATGGGGGGGGATGCCGTCTCGGAGGCGACAACGCCATCAGGCTCCCGTAGGCGCGGACAGTGGGGCCCGCACTTCAGTGCCCCTGTCCCGTCACTAACGACGGTAGAGGTGGGGAGTTTTTGCATGCAAGTCCATGACACTTGTCTTATTTGTAGTGAAAATTCCTTTCATTTTGTAACATAGGAGTAATAATGAAGAATAGAATATGAGTTGATGAGACACAAGCTATTGGTCCCATGATGTTTCAAGGGCATGTGTCTCATCACTGCTGTTGGAATAAATTGGGTCAATGGGAACGGAATATTTATTATATGTTAACACTTGGTCCACCAAACCTAGGGTCCACATCTATGTGAGAGGGAAAAATCATAGCTTCTAGCCCAATAAATTTCTACTATCTCTGCATGTAGAGTATCTGGGATTAGGGGTGAGCAGAGTTCGATTATAACCGAAATAACCGACCAAAAATCGAAACCCGAACCCGAACCGAACCGAACCGCTCTAATTCGGTCGGGTTTCGTTTTGTGTTCCAAAACCCGAATAGACCGAACCGAACCGAATTTCTCACCCTATATATTACCCTACTCAAATTCAATTTAGTGAATCATATAGTTCATAATAAAAAGTGGTGGAAGCTTATCTCATTAGTTTTAGTAATACCATCTTTTTTATTTATGTTGAATATGTGAAAGCAATATTAAGTACACCATAACAATTGAGAATAATATTTATATTAATATAGTTCCTTTTTCATTCTTATCATTAAAAGTTAGTAATAATTATATGAGTTTTAATATAAGAGCTCAAATACAGTGTAAAAGTTTTAGATATGAAATTTTCAATTCACATTAAGCTTAGAATCTTTTTCTTATTTTTAATTTAGGTAATGGATATTTGAAATTATAATATTAAAGATGATAATATAATGGTGATTAAAAAATGTAAGAAATGATGGCAATATATTGACCTAACCGAAAAAACCGAAAAACCGAACCGAACTGAGTCGGTTCGGTTCGGTTCGGTTACTAAGTCTAATCGGTTCGGTTCGGTTTTGCAAAAATTAGCAAAAACCGAACCGAACCTACCGATGCTCACCCCTATCTGGGATTATAAATTTCTACTATTACTGTATGCAATTAAGTTAAGTTTCTCAAATTTTATTTTGAAAAAGTTTTATGCTCAAAATGGGATAATTGAAAGATAAATAGGCGAATGCAACCATAAAGAATATTACTTTTGGACCCTCCGGCACACTTAAAGTAAGTATTTCGGCTTCTTTGTTGTTGTCTAGCGAAAACATCAAGTTAAATGCTCTTGTAACGAAAGATCTCTAGAATATTTTCTATACCAACAAAAATTTTCTCAGTCAGCATTCGGTGGACAAAACCTAGAAAAGGGTGGACAAAATCTCTGTCGCCAACAAAGTAACGCGTGATGGATGCGTATCATACGTGCTGCGCTAGTCATTCCTTTTTGCATCACGTCAGAGAAGAGCAATACTGTTATTACGAAAGTACACCATATGGGGTATTTGGTTTTTGTGAGGACAAGGGTGTAATCAATTGGTCAACGAGGTTTTTGAAAGCGAAAAAAACCCTGGAGGGGAAGAACGGGGATTGTTTTTAGGGGGGACAAAAAAAAATCCCAACTAACTTTTGTATTTATAAAGTTAATACAATCAATTAATTAGTTAGTAGTAATAATGATTAATATGATCATAAGAATAATAACAATTAATAATAATAATTTATACAAAAAGAATAATTTAATCTCCTAAATTATATAAATAAATATTAACAATAATGATTACAAGTTATAAATAGAAATTGTAGTTATTACCAATAATAATTTTAAATTACATTTGAAAAAAAATAATGAAAATGATAAGCTATAAATCAATTAATTAATAATAATAAAATAATAAGTAAGATCGAAATAAGTGTTTAACATATCATCAAATATTATTAATTAGAGATATTACATTCAACAAAGGCTAATAACTGTTACAAAATGAACTAAAATATTCCATGAGATTCACGTGAAAGCAAGATAAACAACGGCCAATTAAATAAAAGAAAATAAGGACAATGGTATTGTATTCTATGAACTGTAGTCCATAAGGTTAATTAGGGCTATATGAAAATATGTAAATATTTTGTCTTAGGGTCTATTTGTTTGCTTGAAAAAAAGGTGAAAAACTACTGTATTGCGGGTGTAACCCCCTGCCTTAGATGTACGTGTCGCAGTATCAGTATTCAATAAGGTGTACAAATTCAATTTGACCTTCATAGTAGTGGGATTGAACTATTTCAGCTCTAGATATTATTTTTAATATTTTAGATTTTTCAGAATTTTTTGAAATTTATCTAGATTAGTTTGGAAGATCTCCGAGTTCAGGGTTGACCGATACCAATAATCGACTCTACGAACTTTTAGTACACAAATGGAGTTGAATTTTTAGAATTTACTTACAAATTATTCTTCAAAATCATATTTTCTATTTTAATATATTTTTGAAAAATTTTCTGAATTAGTCAAAAATCCGAACCAAACAGATGTCGATCGGTATCACCGATCCATTCCAGGATTTTTAACTTGCAAATCAAATTGAATTTTTGAATCTGATTTCATAGTACTCCTCAGCATAATATTTTTTATTTTTCAGAATTTTTGGAAACCGTTCTGAAATAGTAAAATTTTGACCCAATTAAAAATATTAATTAATTCCTTTTTTTTTTTTTTCTTCTTCCTTTTCTTTCTCCTTCTTCTACACTTTTCTTTTCTTTCTTTTCTCCACCGACCTAATCCTACCGCCTTCTCTCTCTTCTCTCTCCTATAAACTCTCGCACACACTCTCTCTCCCCTCACTCTCCCTAGCTCTCTCTCGCTCACTATCTCTTTCTCTTTCTCTTCCTCTCTCTTGCTCTCTCTTCACATCTCCTCACTCACTCCCCCTATCTCTACGTCTTCAACCCTCCCATGTTGACCGGTAGGCCAACGCCGTCGGCCAGGCCGGCGACCTCCGGCAGGGCCAGGACGCCCAAACCGGCCATCAGCCCCTCCTTTCCTCTCTCCTTTCTCCCCTCTCTCTCTCTCTTTCTCTCTCCCCTCTTCTTCTTCTTCTTCTTCCTCCTCCTTTGCTTCTCCTCCCCCTCCTCTCTGGTTGTGCCACCAGTCTGTTAGGATTATGATGTGAATACGTCATAAAGGTAGTCAATTAATTTTGGATTTTACAGTTTTCTTTTCTGTATTTGTTTTGAGTCCGAGTTGAATTCAAGTTCCTTTATTCTGATTGAATATGTTTTAAGTCCGAATTGGATTCAAATTTTCTTTATGCTGATTGAAGGAGTTTGTTTAGAATTAGGAGAGTTCTATGGTCTATAAATAACCCCTTAGGGATGGCCTTCAATGTATTCGAAGAGAATCCTATGAATTTGTAATTCCTAAGGGTGTAATTCATCTAGGTGAGAAATTCGTGAGAGAAACTTAGCCACAAGGGTTCGCTATTCTTGGCGACCATCAAGAGCTTATAACTTCTCAGCGTGAGATGTAAGTAATTCTTATTGTACTCCCCCAAAATTTTTAATAAAGTTTCTCCCCTTCTCCCGTGGTCGTAAACACGATCTATTTGATCGGTGGAACCACGTTATATTGTGTTTCTACTTTGAAATATCTTCTTCTTGTATTCTTCAAGTTGCCTTAGTAGATCATGTGGTTCATATTCGCTGCGCCGCCCCAGTCGATCCGGTCGTGAGGGCGTCCTCCCTTGAAATCATAACAATTGGTATCAGAGCATACAGATCGTTTCCCAACAATTTGTATCAGAGCAAGATCAACATGAAGATATCTGTGATCAAGTTCGATATTCAAAAGTTCGATGGCATCATCAATTTCAGCAGGTGTCAGATCAGGATGAACGTCATCTTTACCCAGAGTGGGTTGAAGAAAGCACTACTCGGGAGGGAGAAAAAGCCTCAAGACATGAAGGAAGAAACTTGGCAGGAGTTAGATGAGAAAGCCTTCAGCTATTCAGCTTTGTTTGACAGACAAAGTGTTGGATGAGTTTTCTAAAGAGAAAACATCATCCTCGCTGTAGGAGCGACTTCAAGACCACTATCTGAAGAAGTCATTGGCGAATCGGTTTATTCTGAAGCAGCGTCTCTTTCTTCTCCGCATGTATGAAGGTACACCTATTAAGTCTCACATTGCAGAATTTTTCTCTATTACTAATGATCTAAATAAGATAGAAATTAAGATAGAAGATGAGGATCAAGAACTTCTATTACTGTGTTCTTTACCTTCTTCATATAAGAGCCTTAGGAAAGCTATCATCTATGGAGGTAAGTCAACAATCAAGGTCAATGAGATCAAGGAGCATCTTCTCAAAAAGGACAAAATTGACACCCAATTGACGGATGAGTCTCATCATGATGATTCCGGGCAAGTTCATTGTTCAAGAGAGAAGAGTAATAATGGAAGTTTCACGGGTAACTTAAAACACAAGAATTGATGTGCAACTATTATCATAAGAAGAGGCACATTAGATTTGAGTGTTGGCTTCGAAAGAAGAAATAACCATCTGCTAATATCACTGAACTACTTGAAGGAGATGAAGAACAGTGCGACGTTCTATCGATTAGAGACAGACCAGTTGGTAACAAAGATAGATGGGTCATAGATTCTGGATGTTCAGTGCATATCAATTCCAATAGGAAGATGTTCTTTTCATACACTTCGATTCAAGGGAAGAAGTCTTCATGAGGAATTCTGCTACAAGCAAGGTGATTGGCAAAGGAATAATCCAGTTTAAATCTCATGATGGATGCATCACTACTCTTCAAGGCGTTAGTCATGTTCCCAAATCAAGGTACAATCTCATCTCTCTTGGAGCCCTATAAGGGGAAGGGTTCTGTTTCAGTTCAAAAGGTGATCTTATGGAAGTTTCTACAGAGGCCTTTGTGATGTTTCAAGCCGAACGTGTTGGCCATATGTACATATTGCGGAATTTGAAGGTTACAGTTGGTGGATTGCAGTTATCCTCAGCTTAAAAAGCGGTGGTTGTGGAATAATCAGAGACTACGATGGATTCGAGCTCGGATGTTCAATTGTACCCCGAAGGGAGATTGGAACTAGGCGCGCAACAGGGTAGTCCAGATCGTTACTCCTATGGTGGAGCAAATTCTCATATATCTTGTGTAGATCAAGGAGATTATTGGGTAATAAAGTTCAGGCTATGCCTGAACTTATTTGACCTAATCAAGATGTGAATCCCATGAGGAGGTTATTGAGAAGAGAGAGTGAAATGGAGATGAAGTCAAGTTTGTTCAATTGTGCGTGGATGCGAGCACATGGAACATGGTGGCTATTCTCGGTCTTGGACGTATTCAAGTCAAAGGGTAGATTGTTAGGATCATGACGTGAATACGTCATGAAGGTGGTCAATTATTGTCAGATTTGGCAGTTTCCTTTTCTGGATCTGTTTTGAGTCCGAGTTGGGATTCAAGTTTTCTTTATTCTGATTGAAGGTGTTTTGAGTCCGAGTTAGATTCTAGCTTTCATTATTTTGATTGAAGGAATTTGTTTAAGATTAGGAGAGTTCTATGGTTTATAAATAACCCCTTAGGGTGGCCTTCAATGTATTCCAAGAGAATCCTATGAATTTGTAATTTCTAAGGATGTTATTCATCTAGGTGAGAATTCGTGAGAGAAACTTAGCCACAAGGGTTTGCTGTTCTTGGTGGCCATCAAGGGCTTGTTACTTCTCAGCATGAGGTGTAAGTAATTCTTATTGTACTCCCCAAAATTTTAATAAAGTCTCTCCCCCTTCTCCCGTAGATGTACACACGATCTGTTTGATCAGTGGAACCACGTTACATTGTGTGTTGGCTTTCATCTACTTTGGAATATCTTCTTCTTGTCATTTTCAAGTTGCCTTATTAGATCTTGTGGTTCGTATCCACTGCGCTGCCCCGGTCGATTCAGTTGTGGGGGTGTCCTCCCTTGAAATGACAACAATTGATATAAGAGCACACAGATTGTTTCCCAACACAGTCTAGCCTCGGCCGCCTCGCTGCCAGCACGCACTGCCACGCACCCCCACGTTGCCCACCTCCCTCTTCTCACTCCCTCCTCTCCTTCTTTTCCTCTCTTTCTCCTTCTCTCTTACTCTCCCTCTCGCTTCTCTTGCACCCGACCACCAACGGTGCTCTGGCTGCCGCCATCACCCCCGGCGGGCCACTGCACCTATGCCGCAACGGACGCGGCCCAACCCAGGTCGTTGTCACCCTCCCTGCTCCCTCTCGTTTTCTATCTATTTCTCTATATCTCTCTCTCTCTTTTCTATTGCATATTAGGTATAAACCCAATAACTCGACCCGACCCAATAACTCGACCCACATCAACTTAGCTTAAACTATTGGGTTTGGGGATTGGATTTAAACCCGACCTAATAGTGACTCAAACCAGCATCCAAAACTTAATAAAGGTAATATTACATAAAACCCCCTTAAAAATTTAGATGTTTACATTTTAAATCTTTTTGTTTCATATTTAACCCAATTTTAATGATTTTAGTGTTCGGGTGATGTCTGGAATATCCGGAGTCCGATTTGAACGACTCTTGAGCCATTGTGATCATAGAAAAGAGAGCTAGATTCTTGTTATTACTTTGTGAGTGTTATTATTTTACAAATTACATATTCATAATGTTGAATAAAATTAATTAATTGTTTTATCTAATAAATCATGACAATCAGTAAATCATTACAAATATTATTTAATAAAATATAATTATTGATAAATTACTAAAATTAGAATATGCATGATAGTTATTTCAATATATTTGATAAAATAATAATTTATTTTGTTTCTTGGTTTAATATAAAATGTAGATAAATTATCTTTTTATTAAATAATTATTAGACGGTTGATAAGATACTCCCAGCATGATAAATTACATTAATTATTAAAATGGTTGTGATGAATTTAAAAATAGATAATTATACATAATTACTATGTGATACTCAATTATATTAAAATAATGAAATATTAATAATATTAAAATCGTTAAAATAAATATTATTATACTGATATATACTCATGTTACGATATTAACCTGATATGGCCATCGTTACCTAACTTACACTGGACATTGTTGTGTGTGTGTGTGCGCGCCGCGCGCGCTTATATGTGTGTGTGTGTATTCTGATATCACTTTACATGGATTACAATTATTTGCATATTCATGTACACCCATTATACTGTTACACTAAACACTGTTATTTCATCTACTTATATCATTAATACACGGATATTCACTTACACTAGTCATCGTTATTTCATATACTTGTATCACCGTTACATGGGTACCATACACTGCTATCTCATATACTAGTTATTACTGTTACACTGATACTCTGCAACACCGGCTACTGTTCACATAGATTCACATGTATACATACATTGATTATTTTTGTATTCCTATTGCATGGACCACTATCATGTTACATGGATTATGGTTACATGGATATTCTTATATTTTTGTTATATGACTATTTTCTGTTATTGATATTGATATAATAATATTGTTACTGAGACATATCGGTAACTAACCTAAGACGTGCAGAACTAAGTGCCACACGGAATAAAGTATTTCATGTTATCATGTACATGAACCCCGTGGGGCCCACCTCTTGAGTCCCACGTCTTATGGGTCATATGCCTCCTGTTTCCTGTCTCATTTTATCTCATTGCATTGTATTACGGTTGTTCCGATATAGTTAAATATAACATAGGGTTGGGGAAAACTGGACAGTTGACTAGATCTTATCGAGTGGATGTCATGGATCTATATTAGTCCCGTCGCAGGAGACATGGTAATGCTGGCTACTCTCCCATTTTTCTTTGCCTGTTACTTGTTTCGCCTTAGCGGATCGGCCATGGTCTCAGCAAACAGGGGCTTATTTAAGATCATGATCCCGGGTATGTAAGGGGTACACCCATCCGATTAGAGCTCCTTGACCATTAAGTTTTCAATTAACATAATAAAACAGTATAAACAATAGTGACGTCTGAAACGCTTGTTATTTGATCACTCTCTCGTTTGAATTATGGTACCCATATGCCATGTTCGGATAAGTTCGACAGGAGTACGGGCTCCGATATGAACTGCTGGTGGTATGTGATACTGAAAGAGATGGATTAAAATTTCAAGTGATACTAATTTTTATTATTGTATAAATAACATGACTTATTCGATACATGTATACTATTGTCCATTTGTACTTATTACACTTTCTGCTATCTTATCCACCATTATGTCACAGTATACTTTGCATTTCCTATATTCTTCACAGACACACAATTCACGTATGTATATACTCTGCATTCCATGTGTTTTCTTCATATTAGTATTGTTCTTATGTGTACGTCATATATACTGTTCATATTATTCACATTATTCACGATTATTCTTCACATTATTCACAATTCCATCATACTATTTTTACTAAAGTTTAAACCTTAAATGGAAAATAATAAAAGATGATATATGTTACTTATACAAGTTGATTATATTGATGTCACTAAATATTGCATTCTATTCCACATACTAATAATAACATATAAATGGTATAACTCTTATTGATTATAATAACCTAATAGTATAAAAGTTAATGATATAAATAAGACTCTTCTAGATAATATTAATTGATATTCCTGTTATTTAATTGTATAAGATTGTAGCAGTATCACCGTTGTAACATGCATGCTAGGTATTACTATTGTTATAGTGTGAATATAACATCTGTATTAGTTGTACAAATCGTTAACATAATTATATTGTACCAATGGTAATTAAACATATATTATATATTATTGTGATTATACTATTATTATAATATATATTACTGTTTCCTTCATTTCACCACTCACTAGGTCGCTTTTTAATACCCGGGGTTTGCATGCCCAGGTTAAACATCTGGGATATCGTAGTTCTTGATATTTCGCAGGATACAAATAGGAGGCATGTTTTCTATATCACTTATAAGTATCTTTACTATTCTGTCTTTATTTTTTTTATTTATACATGTTTTCATATCTATAATGATTACTGACCCCTTTTGCAGATATTCTTGTACTTATTTAATGATGGAATATTTGTGTTTATTGTGTTTATTCCCTATACCGAGTCTTAGCATATACATATTTGAGGGTATATTCACCCTACATATCTACGTCGTCGTAGCATCCTCATATCTGTGGGATCAGGGCGTTATAGCGGGCCCACTGGCAGGTTTCTAAAAACTCGTTAGGTTATTAAAAAATTGAAAATCTGATGGGGCCCGCAAATAGTGGTTGCGGGCCCAAACTCTTTCATGTGGGTTCAGCCCGGGAGGGGTTTAAAGCGCGAGGAAAGAGGGAAAGAGTGGGCCCCACGAGGAGGATTCTGCATGAAACATTAAAGAGTGGAGCCCATGGGGAGGTTTACGCATGAAATGTTGAAGAGTGGGGTCCACAGGGAGGTTTTCTTTGATTGGTTTCGAACCAAATAGACTCTTAAGCTCAATTACAGGTGGTTTCTTTTGTGAGGTAACCGTGTCAACTTAAGAATTCAAGGTACAAAATTAAGCAAGCTGACATTATGTTGTAAGAAGATCCAGTAAATATGATAAGTTTAGAAGTTTGAAAGCATCAAATTTATCTATTCTAGAACAAGATAACGAAAAGACCATTCTACTGCACCTTAGAATGCAAAAAAGTGGGGCCCATATGCAAAAGTTACAATATTTTCAAGTTACAAGAGCAATTTTGCAAATTTTACAGGAGGCGATCTGTAAATTTCAGCTCAATTTCGCAAAATTTTAAGTTATGTTGGTTAACAGCGAATTTTCTATTTTTATAAGTTTCTTTCTTCTACTAGGATTTTAGGTTTCTAATTATTTTTATTTTTCAATTTCTTTTTATTCTCTTTTAAATTATAGTTTAAGTCAAATTAAGAGTCTTATTTAAGATATATTTAATATAGGAATGTTTGAGAAAAGTTTGAGTTGTATTAGGATTTTATGTGTGGAGAGTTTATAAATGGACCTCTTGAAACAATGTAGGCATTTTGAAGTTTAATAAAATTTTAGAATTTTTCTCTTTCTTTTCTGGTAGATTCCAGAGTTCTTCTACCTAACATTTCAACTCGGTTCATCAGCGCTAGAATAAGATATCCGACGTCTTTAGTTCCAATCTGCGCTAAGTAATATCAAAGCGAGGCCAAATCTAAAATGATTGGTGCAGAACGTTGAGGCAATAGCGATTTATCTATAGATGAAGTGCTACTTCTAATTTCTGTTGTTGTGCTGTTGTTCCTTTTCTAATTAATGTCATGCTGTTTGTATCTTATGATTTTAACTCATTTTTTTTCCTCTCAAAAAACATTAAAAAAACCAAAAAGAACTCATCTTTTAATATTTCAACATGCATAATTTGGCAGGGAATAGAAGATTTTGGAAAGATATGTAGATTGTTGCATTCCGTGAGTGAGAATATATATCTTTTTATTTATTTATTTTTCCTTTCGTTTTCCTTTAAGGCTAATACACATAAAAACATACGAATGTTGATACATCAACATAATAAGAAATATTAGTGAATACACAATAATAGCTCAAATCATTATGTACCATATCACACTTACATGACACTTGTTCACCTAACATATAATTCATGTGACACTGGTATTTTATTATTTGAAAAAAATTCATAAAAAGATAAGAGAAATTTACTAAAATTAATAAGACAAAGGTCTGTAAAGCTTTAACCACCTTGGCTCAGGTTCGGCTTGGTAAAAGCTCATTTATGCCCGTTGTCTATCTCATCTGTGATCAGTTGTTAAATATATGAATCAAGTTTGAATCAAATTTATGTTCGACAAAACAAATACCAAACTTTAAAATGACATGTTCGAGGGTGACTCGAACAAGACTAATTTATGCTCGGCTAGAGCTCCATCATTCAAGTAAGGTTTTATTGAGACCGAATGGTTCCAGCTTGTCAAAGCTCAAACACTATAGTGAATTGACTTTAGTTATGTCACTAGTAGGACGCTATCAATCCTAATAGTAAATAAAATATGTTTAAAGCCCGTTAGGCCACCTGCCTCCAGTAAGGCCTCAGGGGCATCATCTCAAAAAACTAGTCGTGGACTTGCTCAAATTCTTGTATATCAAGACCATTCTTATGTTTAGCAGAAGTGGGACTGCATATTCATAGGCTATGCCTTGAATAGTAGTGCCTACAGATTTCTGGTTCATAAATCAGAAATACCTGATATTCATGTAAACATGATTATCGAATCTCGAGATGCTGTGTTCTTTGAAGACATCTTTCCGTACAAACGGGAAGCAGATAAGACTTCTAGAAAAAGAACACACGAGATGGCGTTCAGGGACGAAAGCCCCGAGGAACCAATTGTTAATGCGGAAACTGAACCAAGAAGAAGTCAGAGCTCTAGAATCTCAAAATCTTTTGGTCCAGATTTCATAGCATATGCTATTGAGAGCGAGCCTCAAACATTTAAAGAGGCTATGTCAACCCCAGAAGCACAAATGTGGAAAGAAGCTATAAATAGCGAAATAGAATCCATACTAAGTAATCATACTTGGGAATTGTAAACTTGCCTCCTGGAAGTAAACCAATTGGGTGTAAGTGGATTTTCAAACGAAAATTAAAACCCGATGGATCTATCGATAAGTACAAGGTTAGATTAGTAGCCAAGGGTTATCGACAAATAGAAGGACTTGACTACTTCGATACTTATTCACCAGTAACAAGAATAACGTCCATTCGGATGTTAATTGCAATTGCAGTATTGCACAACTTAGATATCCATCAAATGGATGTCAAGACTGCATTCTTAAATGGTGAATTAAATGAAGAGATTTATATGGAGCAACCTGAAGGATTTATAGTCAAGAACCAAGAACACAAGGTGTGTAAATTGGTAAAATCCTTATATGGTTTAAAGCAGGCTCCTAAACAATGGCATGAGAAATTTGATAGTGTCATGATCAAAGATGGATTCACTATCAATGAATGCGATAAGTGTGTTTACACGAAAACAGTTGGAGATGCATGTATCATTGTTTGTCTTTATGTAGACGACATGTTGATACTTGGGACTAATATTGAGATTATTAAGTCCACTAAAAAAATGTTATCCAACAGTTTTGATATGAAGGATCTGGGGGTTGCTGATGTAATTTTAGGAATTAAAATTACTAGAACACCAGATGGAATCAGTCTATCTCAATCTCACTACGTGGATAAGATGATAGAAAGATTCAAGGATCATGGGATAAAGGAGAATACAAATCCTTTTCTCCCACACGTCCACCTTCATAAGAATACAGGAACTGGATTACGCCAGTTGGAGTATTCTCAGATTATCGGGAGTCTAATGTATTTAATGAATTGCACTAGACCCGATATTGCTTACGCTGTAAGCAAGTTAAGTAGATATACTACTAATCCTAGTGATCTACATTGGACCGCTCTACTACGAGTATTGGGTTACGTATCACATACCAAGGAATATGCCTTGAGATATGGAAAGTATCCTCCTGTACTGGAAAGATACAGTGATGCTAATTGGATTGCAGATTCTGAGGAATCAAAATCAACTAGCGGATACGTATTTACTCTAGCAGGAGCAGCGGTATCTTACAAATCTTCTAAGCAAACATGTATTGCCCGTTCCACTATGGAATCGGAATTCATAGCCTTAGATAAGGCTGGAGAAGAAGCAGAATGGCTTCGACAATTCTTAGAAGATATACCGTTATGGCAAAAGCCAGTGCCCGCTATATGTATACACTGCGACAATCAAGCAGCTATATCTAGGGCACAAAATGTGATATACAACGGTAAGTCTAGACATATTCGTCGTAGACATAATACCGTGAAGCAGTTGCTCTCAAATGGAATTATCTCTATTGACTTTGTATCGTCAAAGGATAATTTAGCGGATCCGCTTACTAAAGGTTTAAGTGGAGAGCGTATAAACTGCGCATCGAGGGGAATGGGTCTAAAAGCCTAACCTTACCGAGTCAGCTTAATGGAAACCTCACTTAGCGACTGGAGATCCCACGGACTAAGTTCAAGAGGAAAAACTAGTTATGATTGACTCAGCAAGTAAGCACTTGGGAGCTTGACTCCAATCCATTCCTAAGGTGCACATAAGTGCTTTTCTACAAGTGGATTAAGGATAAGCTTAACGCTTTTAATGATGCCTATATCTTGTTACTAAACAAGTGGAGTAGAGTAGACTACTCTTAATAGGTCCATCACCTATGTGAGTATAGAGTTGGGTCGGCTCTTTGGGAATCTCTATGGAGGCTGTTATTCCCTAAAGATACTCTCTGAAACCAAGAATGTCCAGGGCCAAAACGGACACAACAGAGAACCAAAGTTGATTTGGAAAGTCACTGTGTGAAGCTTGTTGACTTGGCTTACACTAACGGCTAACAGTTCAAGACTTAGTTCACTGATTAGCCAGTAAGTCCGATAAAACTTTCGCTATGGAAGGTTCAAGACCTAGTTCACCTATCCTTATGCAGTTTCTTTTCTCAAGTACCTTTCACAATAGAGTCAGTCTCTTTGTGTGTCATTTCCTTGAATCTCCATTCATTGTGGGGGATTGTTGGAATTGAAGAATATAAAGGTGAATCTTCGAGTTGAATTATGAAGAGATTCGTTGATCGAATCAACCGGATGATGGTTGGAGTGTGTTCTCCTTCCATTTGTGATGAACGTGGTATATTCACATATTCAATTCCGATTTCGAATGAATGAGATATTCAAGTCCAAAGATTGCCTAATTCAAAGCCAAAAGGGACTAAAGTTAGCTACAAGCATTTAGTCCCACATTGGCCGTGTGATGGAAGCCTATGGGGTATAAATAGAGAAAAATGAGAACAAAGGGTGTGCCCTTTGGGTACTTGGAGTTTTCGCGCGCGAAAAGGAGGGAACTATGCACGTACATACGTACGTGCGCGCACGGCGCGCCGCTGCTGGCGGCGGCCGGCCGGCGCCGGGGCCGGGTCGGGTCGGGTCGGGCTCGGGCTTGGGTCTGGGTCTGGGTCTGAGTTCCCTACCTGGCCTGGTTATTTTTGAATCAAGTCCCAAGGACCCGCTCCTGTTGCAAACCTGTTGGATTGCCAACGGTTGCGCACCTATTGGACAACCAAAGGTTGCGAAACAGACCGCTCCGCGTCGACTGTTGGGCTGCCAACAGACACGTCTGCTGGGACGAAAGGGTGCAACCTTTCGTTTGGGTTCAGACCTGTTGGCCCCTCTTGGAATGCTATATAAAGCATTCCAAACTCTCTATTGAAACACACCAACAACAACACCAATCTTCTCTTCTCTCTCTGAATTCTGAATTGCAAATTAAGTTTTGCATTCTGAATTGCAAAGTAGAGTTCTGAAGTGAAGTGACTTCCAAAAGGGAGTTCTGAAGTGACTTCCAAACGGGAAGTGGGAAATCCGTAACTCGGTTTCCGAAGCGACTTCCAACGGAGATTCTGCAAAATTCGTTCTGAAAGAAGGATTAGAAAATTCAACAGATTCTTTTATAGAATTGTTGTCTGAATCTAAGACTTCTGAAGAAGAATATTCTTCAACCTTCCATCGTCCTCAGCAGTGGGTGCTCCTCCAAAGAGTAAAGGCAAATATTCAGTTGAAATTTGTCCTTGTACCGCTGCTTCAACGATCCTGTGAAGGTACTGGTTGACTACGGTTCGACCATACGGTGATTTGGTAGTGCTATCCAAATACCGTGAAAGAGTGTTGTATCTTGGGAGACCAGCGTCCATTATCCCGTTAGCACCGGTGCGGGGGACGTAATTGTCTTAAGGAGATTCGCTCTAAGCGTACCTCACTCTAAATACTGTATAAGTGGATTAAGTCCTTTATACAGGGGATATACTTTACAGTATATCGAGACTGACTTAGATTCAGTCGAGACTGACTTAGATTCAGTCTAATTGGTGCTTTAACCAAGGAAGGAAATTGAAAGGTGGTTCTTAAATTAAGGAACGTTCTATTGAACGGAAAACCTCCCACCTGATATTTGCCGACCTGGCCAATTAGATTGTTGATATCTCAGTGATCTTGATTAGTTGTCAGATTGATTCTTGTTAAGCAGAATAACCAACATTACTGTGACGCCCTGTTCTCGCGGATACAGAGACGTCACTGCGACGTATATACACAGGTCAGAAATACCCTCACGTATATACGCTAAGTATCAGTACAGGCAAGAATCAGAGTGTGAAAGCACAGTGGTAATATACATTCCAACAGAAAAATACAAGTACATAGTTATCACACAAAATGATACAATATTACATGAATATTACATCAACAGAAAATATAAAAGTACAATACATGGAGAGGTATACAAAAGCTGAGACATGTTCACGAGCAGCAAGAGGGCCTTGGGAGCCAAACAGGGAAGGAACTGAGAAGAAAAGCTACGGCGATGTCCAACCTTCTGCTGCACTCCGATCGCCACAGAAGGATTCGTTGTGCACTCTGATCAGCTACAGCAAGGTCACCATGGTCCGGGCTCTAGGATCTTGACATGAGAATTCAGGGTTGTCAGGTGTAACCTCGCGAGTACATATGATAAAGCCAAGTGGCGTGCATATCAGGCACACATGTATATGATCAAGTGATGTGTCCAGTCATGCAAGTACAAGCAATAACATGTAACATAAGGTAAATTAAAGGAACGATAGTAAATCATGTATATCGATGAATCTGAAACAGAAAACATGCATAGAAGGCAGTATGAAGAGCATATGTACATATAAACATGCGGTAAATAAATTAAACATGCGATAAATACAAGTATGGACAAAACTACTTGTACTAACTCAGATTCTGGATTCACGAGATTAATACGTCAAGGGGATAATCCAAACAAGGAAACCATTATATATGTACCACATATCCCGTGTCGCCATCATCTGAGTCCGTACAACTTGAGTTGCCATCAGAGTAACAGAACTAAAATATGTCTGGAGTAATCATCATATGTCATAAAGTAGGGTGTCAACTCAGGGCATAACACTATAACTGGAGAGTATAAGGTGTTGCATTTTAAGTTATTCAATAATAATAATCAGTACCATTTGATATTTAATCGCCTCCCTACCAGCAGCTCACATCACTGATAGTACATACTAGAGCTTGCACTCTGTAAAACCCACTCGGGTCTGATATGTGAGTATCAGGATCCGAACAAAGGAGAGATCACATATTACACGTTCCTAATATTATTACTGTTTGGGTGTTACATTCTTATGTTATTCTTGTCCCTTTACCGCCGACATCCCACAATACCGACAGTTCACGTTAGAGCTCGCACTTCCAGTAGAACTCATCTGAACTCCGATATGCAGGTACCATTATTCAAATAGGGGAGAGACTAGTTAACATATGCTCTAGGCATTATTATTGTACAGGTATGTGTGGGTGTTAATATGCACTGAGTATGCTTATCACGCTAAAATTAGGCGGCACAGGCAGGAGGAAGGAAGTAGCCCCACAGATTCAAGAGGTAGCCCCCACCACATGTGTGGTGTGGCACTTTGCTCCATGTGGCACTTTGCTCTGAGGGTTGATTCAGGAGGTAGCCCCACAGATTCAAGAGGTGGCCCCCACAGATTTAAGAGGTGGCCCCCCACCACGTGTGTGGTGTGGCACTTTGCTCTGTGTTGTACTTTGATCTGTGTGGGGAATGGATTCTAGAGGTGGCCCCCACCATGTGTATGATGTGGCACTTTGTTCTGTGTGGCACTTAGTTCTATTCAGAATCCGCCGGACGCTAGCACGATTGTGGAATACATCCTCGTCATCCCCACACCAGGCATGCTCTGCCGGACGCCGGTCTGACTGTGCTATTAACAAGAGTAACAGTGCAGGGGACAGGAGTACAGGGGATACATGAGTTCAGGAGTACAGGGGTTCAAGAGTACAGGAGCACCAGATGTCTGGTAGCAGTATAATAATCATGTCAAAGTCCCCGTAAAAGTGATAATCATGAATATGCCATATAATATAGGTGTCAAGTGTAATAGTATCCAATCATGGGTTACAATATCAGGTCAAGTGATAACATGTCAAGTACCGGTGTCAGGTATCAGGTGTCAGGTATCAGGTGTCAAGTATAACATGTCAAGTACTGATGTCAGATATTAAATGTCAAGTATAGCATGGCAAGTACCGGGGTCAGATATCAAGTGTCATGGCAAGTACCGGTGTCATATATCAAGTATCAAGTATAGCATGGCAAGCACCGGTGTCATATATCAAGTGTCAATATAGCATGACAAGTAGCGGTGTCATATATCAAGTGTCAAGTATAGCATGGCATGTACCGGTGTCAGATATCAAGTATCAAGATAGCATGACAAGTACTGGTGTCAGATATCAAGTGTCAAGTATAGCATGTCAAGTACCGGTGTCAGATATCAAATGTCAAGTATAGCATGGCAAGTACCGGTATTAGATATCAAGTGTCAAGTATAGCATGGCAAGTACCGGTGTCATATATCAAGTGTCAAGTATAGCATGATAAGTACCGGTGTCAGATATCAAGTGTCAAGTATAGCATGTCAACTATCGGTGTCAGATATCAAATGTCAAGTATAGCATGGCAAGCACCGGTGTCAGATATCATGTGTCAAATATCAGGTAATCATCTGGTCACGTAACATGGTACAAGAGAACAGTATAAATAAACATTTCAAACTCTTCACAATCATATTTATAACAATAATAACTTAGTCTCTTAATTAGCCATGCGAAGCCGGGTGATGCGGGAGCAGATCTAGGCATACCAAGTATAATAATACCGGTCTAATGGGTTATACTAACGGTCAACAAGTATTAAAAAGTAAGATAATAATTATTAGGTATGTAACGGTGGTAATAAAGCATAAAACAATATAAGAAATGTACTCGCATAATGATAAAATAGATCCATATTCAAAAGAAACTGTACTCGCCTAACACCGGAACGAAATACTGAGAAAAATCTGAGAAGTCTGCTAACACGTGCGAGCATGCTACTAGCCCATATGTGTGTGTGTGCGCGCGCGCGCGTGTTAGAGAGAGAAAGAGGGTAATTGTTGGATTTGTTTAAAAAGGGAGAAAATAAGGAAATAGAGAGGAGCGTATATTGGAAAATATGGAAATGTAAGTTGGAAATGAGGGTATGGGTAAAAGTGGAAAGAAGGAAAAAAGAATAAAAGAAAGAAAGAAGGAAGAAAGAAAAGAAGAAAGAAGGAAAAAGAAAGGAGGGGGAGGATGGTCGGCGGCCTGGTGGCGACGGCGACGCCGTCTGGGAAGGACGCGCACGCGGCCCAGGGCCCAGGGGAGGGAGGTGGTGGAGTTGGTGTTTTTGATGTTGTGGTTGGTGTTTGTTGTTGAAGGAGGTGGAGTTGGTGGTTGTTGGTGGTTGTGGTGGTTGTTGGGGGGTTGGAGGAGGTGGTTGTTGGGGGGTTGGAGGAGGTGGAAGAGGTGGTGATGGTGGTGAATTTTGGAGAAGGAGAGGAAGTGGTGGGATGTGTTTGGTTGAAATTGGAGATGGTGGGTTGTTGGTTGAAGATGAAGGAGGTAGAGGAGAGGAGAGGGGGTGTGGGGGAGGTGGTGGCCAGCGACTAGGGGGCTGTGACGACGTTGGTGCTGGTGGAGGCGGCGGTGGTGATGTGGGGGTGTTGGCTAAAAGATTTGGAGTTGAAAATGAAAATGGAAAGGATAAGGAAGGAGAAAGGGGTTTAATGGAGAGGAGGAGGAAAGGGAAATGATGGAAGGGCATGGGGGGTAATGGAGTGGATATGGGGGGGAGATGGGCTGCTGCAGCAGCAGCCCATCATGCTCCTGCTGTTGCGGCTGTGGCAGGGGAGCAGGGCACGGAGGAGGAGTAAGGGGGAAGAAAAGAAAAGAAGAAAAAGAAAGAAAATTTAGGGAAAGGAAAAAAAGAAAATAAAATAATAAATAATTTTATTATTAAATAATTAATTTATTAAAAATATCCTAGGCGTATAAAATAGAGGATTGGAGAAGAAAAATGCAAGAAAAGAAAAGGACGATAAATAA
The DNA here is from genome assembly GCA_038442645.1 of Agave tequilana. Classification (NCBI taxonomy): domain Eukaryota; kingdom Viridiplantae; phylum Streptophyta; class Magnoliopsida; order Asparagales; family Asparagaceae; genus Agave; species Agave tequilana. Next base: position 14,967 of record JAVJIF010022999.1, on the reverse strand, counting down.
TATTATTAAATTAATAGGGCAAAAAATTAACTGTTTCAGAAACGTTCCGAAAAATTCTCAAAATAGAAAATATTATTTTAAGATGCCTGGTGAAATCAGATTCAAGAAATTCAATTTAGTTTTCAAATTAAAAATTCTGGAATCTTCTGGCGACACCGGCCGACTCCATAATCGGTCAAATTTTGATAAATTTAGAAAAATCTCAAAAAATGTATTTAGATAGAAAATAAAATTCTAAGAAGTAACGTAAAAGCCGTTTCTAAAAATTCATCTCGTTTGAAAACTAAAAATACGGGAATTAGTCAGCGATGCCGACTGACACCAGTTTTAGAGATTTTGCAAAATAATTCTGAAAAATTTCAGAAAATCATGAAAAATCTAAAATATTGAAAACAGTGTTTAAAACTGAAATCGGTCAAATCGGACTTCCAGAAAGATCAAATCAGACAGAATGCTGGTATCGGGTTCCTGATCCGAGTCAGGACTGACTCCAGGTCTGAGATTCCAGATCCGATACACAAATAACATAAGCAATCACAACTTGGAAACAAATACAGGAAGAAAATTGTAATAATACTGTTAAAAAATCGGAACACGTATTCGGGTACGTATCCTGGAACAGGGTGCTACAGTTACTACCCTAGCTTTATATCCAGCTTTTACACTTTTTTCTTTACTTAATGTGGGCCACGATGAGTGTTTTTGTTTTCTCTATTTTTTCGGTGTAAAGCTATTGAGCACAATATCTAATAAAGTCTCTTGCTGCTTCACTAAAATTTTTAAGTTTAGATAAATATTAAAAGTAATATTTTTATATTCTAACATGCTAACTAAAACATTAAAATTGTGAGGAAAGTTTAGAAATATATTGTTATATTTTAACATATTCGTAATGTTTTTATATTTTTCATATACTAGAATTTGAGATTTTCGGACAATGATATTTTTTGTTTTAAATTTATTTCTTTAAATACGCATCTAGAACTGAACAAATATAGCTTTGATATCGTTTTAAAATCCATGATCCGGCGCCAACACTCTAAACACTGTAACGACGATTAAAGAAAAATCTTCATCCTTTATAACAAAAGTTTGAGACATTCAACGATTCAATTTCACACGATAAGCGAGGATATCTTATAAAAGCATGCTCTCACCCAGCTATGACTGGGGTCAACTCTGACCTCAACATCAATCAATCAAGACAGCTTAATTTCATCAGATCAAATGTCACGTTTAGCTTTGATCATATCTCTTACCCCATAAATTAATTATTTTATGGTATAACTAATAAATGAGGTTTACGTGATCACAAAATTTATTGTAATATCATCTAAGTGAAAAAATGATCACGTAAAAAAAAATAAAAAGAAAAAGAAAAAAATGGATTTTTTTTTGGTTTCAAAAAATTACCAAAAGTGAGAAATGAGTTTCCTCACTCCGCGTTTTTCCACTCCGGCCCCCTCAAACCAAACACACCCTTTGTATATAAATATTTTTCTCTGTACCTTTGGAAAAACAGCCGTTAATGGAGGATCCTCAAGCGAGGCACAAAGATTATAAGTTGCTAATGTATAAATTTAAGATTTAATTCACCTAAAACTAAGATACACAGGTGACTTTTATGAGGAAAAGATATCGATCTACTGAAGAGAATGTAATCTTTTAATGGAAAAAACTAAAAATGCTGACCATCTTCTTATGTAAGATATGATAAGTTTTTTGTTTAAGCTTTGGTGTGCTCATGAGAAGCTTAATCCAAATGCTCAAAAAACTTTCTCCTTGAGATATTTGTAAATTTTGTGGAAGAAATCAAGATCCTAAAGGAAGTTTACAAGAAGATAAATGACGTTGTGGCAATTTAACTAATCTTAATTAGGGACAGCAAATGAATAACTGTAAACCTCTCTGTCCTAATTTACGAAATAAGATCAGTTTTTTTTTAGCTGTTTAAGTAAAAGGTAGGGTAAGGATAAACATTACTGTCTGTCTTATATATTATTAAATTATTATTACTAATAATAAAAATAATTTTTTTATTTTACACAAGTAGTAATAAGGACTTAAACTTGAGACTCCTCATAACTCACTCTCAGTGTTTTACCAGTGGCCAAACCTCATTGACATTTTAAATATTTGTAACTTGCAGTATGCATTTTATTACATTCTTGCAGGTTCTATTTTACTTAAGTTAATTATATGTATTTGTTGTTCAGTTTGTATATAGACTTAAGGGGGGGAAATAATTCAATCTTTTTGGATAAAAATATCTTTCAGGGTATAGTTGCATGAAAAATAAAATATATGGTGTCAAAAATCTAACCTAACTTCATTTAATATTTTTAAATATTTTTACTTATTCGGTTTAAGGAAAACATAAAAATCTAAACCACATCATATGTCATTCCGTACCAGGACCGAGATTAAGTTTATTTCCATATAACTAATCTTTTATTATGTATTATTTTCCATGAGGAACTAAACATTAGATATATAAATGTCTTTTAATTAAAAGATATTGACGAAAAATGAGGAAAATTTTATTAAGTAAAAGGGCACTGTCGTTCAGTTCGATATAATAATAAAATTAATAAGGACAATCTATAGAGAAACCCCTTGAAATTTCGTAGCGTACTCTCTTGAGGTTTAAAAATAAGTTCGATACCTCCTTTCTGTTAGTTTTCTTGTACCCATATTTTTAAGGCTGAATATATATATAATATATATATATATATATATATATATATATATATTATATATATATATATATATATATATATATATATATATATATATATATATATATATAGAGAGAGAGAGAGAGAGAGAGAGAGAGAGAGAAGAGAGGGGCAGCCTCTTGAGATTCGTAACGATTCCTAATGTAAATTATGGATTCTTTTTCTGAGTTTTCTCCGCTCCACTTATCTTTTCCTCTCACCTTTGTTTGTAATTTAGCTCATATCAAGATCACATTATCCGTCAAATAGCCACAAAATTTAGAGATTGGGGCTTCTTGACCAGGGGATTAGATAAAGAGAGATGGGGAGAGCAGTAGGAGACTGACTCAACCCCAATTTTCCTCTCTCTCTCTCTCTCTCTCTCTCTCTAATTATTATCACTTAATATATGTCATTTATATTGACCGGAGTAATTTTGCGGGGCAGCAGCCGTGGAGCGTTGTTGTATGAGCGCGGCAAGAGAGAAGGAGATAGTGAAAAAAAAATTTCTTTGTACTTGAGTTCTTTTAACTATTTTCGAGCACATGTGTGTGCACAATTTTTATATTTATGAAAATTTTAAATTTTGGTGCTTGCTTGGAATTGTTTTCATTAAAATTTTTAATGAAGTGCGGGGGCTTATTTTCTCCCCATTTTCTTCCCAAAAATATATATTTCATTTATATTCAGGATATAAAAGTTAGTTAATTTAACTTAAAATTATCATTGTTAAGTCCTTTTAATATGCCCCCTAAGTAACGGTTTGTTATATGTCGAAATTTGGGTTTTTGTGCTAGCAACTTTTTTATTCTATATCTGTTTTTATCAAATATGCTTCTGGGAAGAATTGAACCTTCATTATTCTGATACCACATCAATGTTCTTACAACTATACCAACTCTGGAGTCATGATAAGAGTTAAAGGTACTATATTTATAATGTTATATTTACATTCTAACTGTGGTTACTATCAAATTTTATGGATTGTTCTTTGCAAGGCTATGAAACTCTCAAGGGATCTCTCTATGTAATACCCAATTAATAAAAATGAGAACTTACGCAAGAAATTCTCTTATAAATAAGAGTGAGTATGAGGAGTCTTACGCAAAACATGCAGCCAGAGTCATAGTTCGCACCGTGTGGATCCCGTAACCATCCAGTGCACGTGACTGGTCAGATCTCGGATCATGAATACAGTTTGCTTTTGAATGGATCTCAGCAAGACTCTCTCTCTCTCTCTTATTTTTTTTTGTTAGTTTTTTTTTAGAGAATTCAAAGTTCGAACGCCAAAACAAAAGGAAAAATGAGTGGTACATAAAGCTTGGTGCTGTGTCAGGGGAAAAAAGGTGTGTCGGGTATGATCGAAAGCAACAGCTGAAAGTGTGACAGTATTAAAATATACTAGCCAGAAATGGGTTCGGGAAAGTCACGTGACCTTTTGGTGGTGGTCCTTTTTTTTAATCTTTTTAGTTTTTGACCCTTGGACTTTTGACAAGAGACTGTTTTGTGGAGAAAATTGCATCAAAATCCTAGTGGTTTCTGTTAAGAAAATTTTCTGCATATATTTTTTTTTGTAGTATAATGCTATCACTAATTTTTTCACTCTTACAACTTCATATCTTTTATAACGGAGACGTTTAATTCGTACATTACATGAGTTACATGTGATACATGTTGGACAATTTTACCTCTTTTCTCTTTTTTATTTTATTTTTTATCTTTTCAAACCCAATACCCACCATGCCACTACCCTTTGCTTCCATCGTCATCACCACCCTCCACCTAAGCACCCGCGCGACCTCTCTTCCCTCCTCGATTCCTGATGCCCAATGCCTCTCCATCTCGAGCTCGACCTGAAAGCCGCCCTCTCTCTACTCCGCTCCTCTCCCACTCGGCGAGCTCTCTCTCCTCTCCTCGATCCCGGAAGTGTGCCGCCCAGCGCCCCTCCATCTCGAGCTCAACCCAACTCCTCTCTCTGATGATCTTTTAAGTTATATTTTACTGGTTGATTTTGTTTAATTTCTAGGATCAATCTGACAACTGATCAATATCACTGAAATATCACCGATCTAATTGGCCAGGTCGGTTATATCAGGTGGGAGGTATTCCGTTCAATAGAACGTTCCTTAATTAAAGAACCACTTTTCAATTACCTTCCTTGGTTAAACACCAATTAGACTGGTATAAGTCAGTCTCAATATACTGAATATTAGTATAACCCCTATATAAAGAAAATTAATTCACTTATACAGTACTTGGAGTGAGGTACGCTTAAAACGAATCTCCTTAAGACAATTACGTCCCTCGCACCAGTGCTAACGGGTTACTGGACGCTGGTCTCCCAAGATACAACACTCCTTCACAGTATTTGGATAGCACTACCAAATCACCGTACGGTCGAACCGTATTAACTAGTACCTTCACAAGATTATTTAAGCAGCAGGACCATGACAAATTTCAGGGAGAATATTTATCTTTAGTTTGGAGGAGCACCCACTGAAGAGGAAGGTAGAAGAATATTCATCTTTGGAAGTCTCAGATTCAAACAACAATTCTATTAAAGAATCTGTTGAATTTTCTGAGCCCTCTTTCAGAACGAATTTTGCAGAATCTCTTGAAAGTCGCTTCGGAATCTGAGTTGCAGATTCCCACTTCCAGTTGGAAGTCATTTCTAAAACTGAGTTACAGAAGTTCAGAATGTAGAAAAATTGTTTTCCTTTTGCTTCTGTTGGTGTTGGTGTGTTTTACTTTGGAAAAATGGAGCGTTATTTATAGCGCTCCGGGAGGGGTAAAAGGGTCCGAACCCAGCTGAACAGTTGCAACAGTTCGGTTTAAACCGTTGCAATGGTTTATTTCAACCGCAGCAACCGCCCAACTATCCGCGGCGGTTGGCTGACAGTCGTTTGCTGGGCGGTTCGGATCCGGATGGCAGAGCGGGCATGCTCCGCGTAACCCATACCAGTGAGACCCGGTTCAAAAAGAACCTGACCGGGTAGGGAACCCGAGCGTGAGCCCGAGCCCGACCCAGTACCGGCACCGGCTGGCCGCCGCCGCCAGCGGCGGCGGCGCACGCGCATGTGCGGGTATGATTTCCCCCTAATCGCGCGCGAAAACTCCAAGTACCCTAAGGGTAGGGCACACTCTTTGTACCCATTTTTCTCTATTTAAACACTTCAAACTTTCATCCCATGGCCAATGTGGGGACTAAATACTTTTAACTACCGTCAGTCCCCTTTTGGCTTTGAATTAGGCAAATTTTAGACTTGAATATCTCATTCATTCGAAGTCGGAATTGAACGTGCGAATATACCACGTTCATCCTCAATGGAAAGGAGAACACACTCCAACCATTATCCAATTGATTCTATCAATGGATCTCGTCGTAATTCAATTCAAAGATTCACACATATTCTTCATATTCCCAACAATCCCTCACAATGAATGGAGATTCAAGAATTGACACACAAAGAGACTTACTCTATAGTGAAAGGTACTTTAGAAAAGAAACTGCATCAGGATAGGTGAACTAGGTCTTGAACCTTTCATAGCGAAAGATTTATCGGACTTACTGGCTAATCAGTGAACTAGGTCTTGAACTGTTAGCTATTAGTGTAAGCCAAGTGAACAAGCTTCGCACAGTAACTTTTCAAATCAACTTTGGTTCTCGGTTGTGTCCATTTTGGCCCTGACATTCTTGATTTCAGAGAGTATCTTTAGGGAATAACAGCCTCCATATAAATTCCCAAAGAGCCGACCCAACTCTATACTCACATAGGTGATCGTCCTATTAAGAGTAGTCTGCTCTACTCCACTTGTTTAGTAACAAGATATAGGCGTCATTAAAAGCGTTAAACTTATCCTTAATCCACTTGTAGAAAGCACTTATGTGTACCTTAGGAATAGATTGGAGTCAAACTCCTAAGTGCTTACTTGCTGAGTCAATCATAACTAGTTTTTCCTCTCTTGAACTTAGTCTGTGGGATCTCCAGTTGCTAAGTGAGATTTCCATTAAGCTGACTCGTAAGGTTAGGCTTTTAGACCCATTCCCCTCGATGCGCAGTTTATACGCTCTCCACTTAAACCTTTAGTAAGCGGATCTGCTAAATTATCTTTTGACGAGACAAAGTCAATAGAGATAATTCTATTTGAGAGCAACTGCTTAACAGTATTATATCTACGACGAATATGTCTAAACTTACCGTTGTATATAACATTTTGTGCCCTAGATATAGCTGCTTGATTATCGCAGTGTATACATATAGCGGCACTGGCTTTTGCCATAATTGTATATCTTCTAAAAATTATCGAAGCCATTCTGCTTCTTCTCCGGCCTTATTAAGGCTATGAATTCCGATTCATATGGAACTGACAATACATGTTTGTTTGGAAGATTTTCAAGATACCGCTGCTCCTCCTAGAGTAAAATACTTATCCGCTAGTTGATTTTGATTCCTCAGAATCTACAATCCAATTGCAACACTGAATCCTTCAAGTACAGGTGGATACTGTCCATATCTCAAGACATATTCCTTGGTATGTGATACGTTAACCCAATACTCGTAGTAGAGCAGTCTACTGTTTATCACTAGGATTGCTAGTGTATCTGCTTAACTTGCTTACAGCGTAAGCAATATCGGGTCTAGTGTAATTCATTCAAATACATTAGACTTTTGATAATCTGAGAATACTCCAACTGGCATATTCCTGTTCCTGTATTCTTATGAAGGTGGATGTGTAGGAGAAAAGGATTTGTATTCTCCTTTATCCCAAGATCCTTATATCTTTCTATCATCTTATTCACGTAGTGAGATTGGATAGACTGATTCCATCTGATGTTCTGGTGATTTTAATTCCTAAAATTACATCAGCACCCCTATGTCCTTCATGTCAAAATTATTGGATAACATCTTTTAGTGGACTTAATAATTTTAATATTAGTCCCAAGTATCAACATGGTCGTCTACATAAAGACAAACAATGATACATGTATTTTCAACTGTTTTAGTTTAAACACACTTATCGCATTCATTGATAGTGAATCCATCTTTGATCATGACACTATTAAATTTTCTTATGTCATTATTTTTGGCCTACTTTAGACTGTATAAGGATTTATCAATTTACACACTTTATGTTCTTAGCCCTTGACTATAAATCCTTTAGGTTGCTCCATATATATTTCTTCATTTAATTCACCATTTAAGAATGCAGTCTTGACATCCATTTGATGGATATCTAAGTAATGCAATACTGCAATTGCAATCAACATCCGAATGGAGGTTATTCTTGTTACTGGTGAATGAGTATCGAAGTAGTCAACTCCTTCCTTTGTCGATAGCCCTTGGCTACTAATGTAGCCTTGTACTTATCGATAGATCCATTGGGTTTTAATTTTTTTTGAAAATCCACTTACACCCAATTGGTTTACTGTCAGGTGGCAAGTTTGCCAATTCTCAAGTATGATTACTTAGTATGGATTCTATTTCGTTATTTGTAACTTCTTTTCACATTTGTACTTCTGGGATAGATATAGCCTCTTTAAATGTTTGAGGCTCGCTTTCAATAGCGTATGTTATAAAATCTGGACCAAAAGATTTTGAGATTCTAGATCTTTGACTCTTCTTGGTTCAATTTTCACATTAAAATCAGTTCCTTAGGGTTTTCGTCCCTGAATGCCATCTCATGTGTTCTTTTCCCAGAAGTCTTATCTGTTTTCCATTTGTATGGAAATATGTTTTCAAAGAACACAACATCTTAGATTCGATAATCATATTTACATAAATATCTAATATTTCTGATTTTGAACTAGAAATCTATATGCACTATTATTCAACGCACAGCCTATGAATATGCAGTCCATAGTTTCTTACTCCCAACTTAGTCTTTTTAGATAATGGTGCTAGCACCTTTGTAAGGCACCCCCACATTTTGAGTAATGGTAGGAAGGTGCCCTTCCATGCTATAACTCAAATGGTATAAGACCAAGTTTCTTATGGGGTATTCTGTTTAGAATATAATTTGCAGTTAACAGAGCTTCCTCCTACAAGTTCTGCAGAGCTCTAGAACTTACGAGCATGGAATTGACTATCTCCTTCAAAGTTTCATTCTTCCATTCGTAATTCCATTTTGCTGAGGAGTATATGGTGCTGTTGTTTGATGGATTATACCAAATTTAGCATATAACTCACAAAATCATTTGATTCATATTCTCTGCCTCTATCAGATTTTAGAATCTTGATATTCTTGTTGAGTTGATTCTCAACTTTGGCTTTATATGTTATAAACATATTCATTGCTTCATACTTACTGTTTAAAAGATACACATAATAGTATCTTGTACGTCATCAATAAAAATAATAAAATACTTTTTCTCGCCTCTAGTTGGCATAAACTTTAAGTCACATAGATCGCTATGATTAACCCTAAAGGTTCTGTATTTCGATCAATTGAGTGAAATGAATTTTTCGCTAACTTGGCCTCAACACAGATCTCACACTTGCGAATTTCTTTCAAGTTGAGGTTAGGAATATATCCTAATTAGAAGAGTTTTTAATGACTTGTAATTTACATGTCCTAATATACCATGTCATAAAGTAGGAGACTCAAACAAATAAGCAGAAGATTTTTCTATTTATAAGCTTTGGGTAAAAATACACAGACTTTTTGTCCACCCTGCAACATTGGCTTTAAAAAGTCCATCAACAAATACTCTTTCTCACATACATCCGACCCTAAGTAAGTACAAATTTATCTGATTCAAAAATCATTCTAAATCCTTTCTTACTAAGTATTGATCCAGAGATCAGATTCTTGCGGATATCTGGAACATGTAGCACATCGTTCAGAGTAAGCTTTTTCGCAGATGTTCACTTCAGGATGACCTTACCTTTTTCCTCAACCTTGGAGATGGCTGAATTTCCCATAAAGAGTTGCTCATCTTACTCTAGTTTATGATATTCAGAGAATAATAATTTCTCAGAGCAGATGTGCCGAGGAGCCCCAGTGTCTACCCACCAATCTTATTGTTGGTCGTCAGATTCACTTCTGACACCACAGCTGAAAGGCTTTGCGACGCTTGGTCGGTAAAGTTTGCCTGTGGATGGTTCTTCTTATTTTTTTGAGACGGCTGCGACTTCATTCGTCTTATGCCCTTCTTTGTTGCAGATGTAGCAGGTTCCCTTGAGCGCATGTTCTTACCTTCTTGGACCTTATCTTTGTACCCTTGGCAGGCATCTTTTGCTTTAAGTCTTTGGAAGTAGACGCTTTCCCTTTGAGTCTTCAATCACATTGGCCTTGGCTTCATAGGAGTTCTTACTGCTCCTTTTCTCAGACTTTCGGTTTGTCCTCCTCAATTCGAAGCCTCACAATGAGATCTTCCAACTTCAGCTCATTGCGTTATGCTTTAGGTAGTTCTTAAAATCTCTCCACGCAGGTGGGAGTTCTCTCCACGATAGTAGCAACCTGAGAAGTTTCAGGTAGAATCATATCTTCGGCCTCTATCTCGTGCAAGATAAGTTGAAACTCTTGCACCTGACTGATCACAGTCTTATTGTCCACCATCTTGTACTCCAGAAATCGTCCTACGACCAAATTCTTGGTACCAGCATCCTCAGTCATGTACTTCTTATCAAGACTGCGCATAACTTCTTTGCCATTGTGATAGGACTGTAGACGTTGTAAAGAGAGTCTCCAGTCCATTTAAATATAGTTTTTCGGCAAAGAAAATCACCTTGAGTCATGCATCGACTGCAAGAACTGAGTCTCGATCAGTTCTGAGTTCTGGTGGATCTTCTTGCAGGAATTTGGTCAGATGCAGAGTGGTCAAATAGAAGAGCATCTTCTGTTGCCACCTCTTGAATTCTGTACCATCAAATTTTCCTGGCTTCTCCGGCTTCGAGTTAGGAAGGAAGTAGGCATCAAAGCTTGTAGCTGCATGTTTGGTGCCTTACTTGAGCTGTCTTGATAATGTCAGATATTTTCTGCAAGTTTAAGCAGAACAGAAGTGAGAAACTTCAGATAATTGTCTTAAGATTGTTAGTTTCTAGGATCAACTGACAAGTAATCAATATCACTGAAATATCACTGATCTAATTGGCCAGGTTAGTTAATATCAGGTGGGAGTTTTTCGGTTCAATAGAATGTTCCTTAATTAAAGAACCACCTTTCAATTACCTTCCTTGGTTAAACACCAATTAGACTGGTATAAGTCAGTCTCAATATACTAAATATCATTATAACCCTGTATAAAGAAAATTAATTCTCTTATACATACTTGGAGTGAGGATACGCTTTAAACGAATCTCCTTAAGACAATTACGTCCCCCGCACCGGTGCTAATGGGTTACTAGACGCTGGTCTCTCCCAGATACAACATTCCTTCACGGTATTAAGATAGCACTACAAATCGCTGTACAGTCGAACCGTAGTTAACTAGTACTTTCACAAGATTATTGAAGCAGCAGGACTAAGACAAATTTCAGGGAGAATATTTGTCTTTACTTTGGAGGAGCACCCACTGAAGAGGAAGGAGGAAGGTAGAAGAATATTCTTCTTTGAAGTCCCAGATTCAGACAACAATTCTATTAAAGAATCTGTTGAATTTTCTGAGCCCTCTTTCAGAACGAATTTTGCAGAATCTCTTGAAAGTCGCTTCGGATCTGAGTTGCAGAATTTTCACTTCACTTTAGAAGTCACTTCTGAAACTGAGTTGCAGAAGTTCAAAATGCAGAGAACTTGTTTTTCTTTTGCTTCTGTTGGTGTGTTTTACTTTGGGGAAAATGGAGCGCTATCTATAGCGCTCCGGGAGGGGTAAAAGGGTCCGAACCCAACCCTACAGTTGCAACGGTTCGGTCTAAACCGTTACAACGGTTCGTTTCAACCGCAGCAAACCGCCCAACTGTCCGCGGAGGTTGGCTAACAGCCGTTGCGCTGGGCGGTTCGGATCCGGATGGAGGAGCGGCATGCTCCGCGTAACTCATACCCATGGGAACCCGGTTCAAAAAGACCTGACCGGGTAGGGAACCCGAACCCGAGCCCGAGCCCGGCACCGGCGCCGCCAGCGACGGCCCGCGCGTATGTGCGGGTATGGTTTCCCCCTAATCGCGCACGAAAACTCCAAGTACCCTAAGGCACACCCTTTGTTCCTATTTTTTCTCTATTTAAACACTTCAAACTTCCATCACATGGCTAATGTGGGACTAAACGCTTTTAGCTAACTTTAGTCCCCTTTTTGACTTTGAATTAGGCAAACTTTAGACTTGAATATCTCATTCATTTCGAAGTCGGAATTGAACATGTGAATATACCACGTTAATCCCCAATGGAAGGAGAACACATTCCAACTATTATCCAATTGATTTTATCAACAGATCTCACCGTAATTCAATTCAAAGATTCACATATATTCTTCATATTTCCAACAGATTAATGCATGAGAAGATTGCCATCGGTCAATGTAATGTTGGCGGAGTGCATGGGCGTAGGACTTTTGGGTGCAGCTTCCCTGCAGACCCATATGGGTATGATCTCAGCAGGCATTTAACCTCTTTGACTTGTTGCAGAGTGGTCAGTTTCAAGGGTTAGAAGCGTAGTTGTTGGGTTTGATTTCATCAGTTGATGTTATGATCGTCACCTTGTCTGAAAATCTGATGTCCATTTGGAACAAACATTTAGGAATAATTAAGTTGATGTTATGATCGCCGCCTTGTCTAAATAACTACATAGAAGGAGGATGCATTGAAATTACCTGAATTGGTCTGTGTAAGGGAGTTCGAATTGATAGAGTTCTTGAGAAGAGGATTGAAGAGAGATTATCCACAGTTCGTCAGGATGCTACAGGGCTCTCTTCTTGAACACAGCGATAAGAACCTGCGCAATGCTGATGAAGGGGTTGCCCTCAGTTTTCACCCTGACATAAATCCTCATGCCCACAGAGAAGAAAGCGTAAGTACATGAAGGCAGTGGGGATGGTGAGGCCGAGGCCCAGCTGATCTCGGTCTAGACGGAGATGATGGCGGTGGAGGACAACATCATGGCGAAGGTGAAGGTGAAGTAGCCCAATTCAAGAAGCTATTTATTCCTTTTCTGCTTGAATCTGAATGAGGATTGAATTGGTTTGCGCTGAAGGCAAAGTCGCAGGGCGATGACGCTGGCCCCGACAACTAATAGTAGAAAAATGAGGAAGAGGACGACGAGCGGGTGTGGAGGGATCAGCACATTGTTGGCCCTTGTAGCACTGCGATGGGTGCAGTTTTTGTTGCAAATTTTAATAAATTGATTTATTTTAAATTTCATGAAAATATCTTTTCATTAAAGGTTCATGTTTTTCTCATGTGCTACTCACCTAATTAAAAGTGGTTTGAATTTTAATTATTATTTTGGTTTAAATTTGAATTCTTTTCTGAACGTTTTCATTGCTTTAATTCACATTTTTTTCATTTATTTTGTGATTTATTAAAGGGGTTGTCTTGAGCTATAAAATGAGCTTCATTCCTTCATCCTAACATAAGAAGAAGAGCTATCTTCTCTCTCTCTCTCTAAAATTCTATGAGGTTGCTCCTTATGAGAAGACTTCAATTTTAAATTAAAATTTTTTCTTTACTTATATTTTTTGGGTAACAACTTCTTCGTCCGAACAGAGCCTGCTCTCCAGTCTAAGGCAGGTGGTTGGTGATTTACCGGAGGAGTTTTTACCGCTAGGGGATGGGGTCCATTCAACGTCTGGATAAGAAGACAGGCCTATTGTGTTCTAGATTGTTAGATAGTTTTAGAATCTATTTCCTAAAATTAAATATACAATTAAAATTAGCATTGAAAAACTCCTAGACATGAATTATTTATTATAAAATATTTTTTAAAATAATAAATCAAGAAAGAATAAAGCTGGCCTAGAGTAAGCAGTCATGAAACACTGCCCTACAAGACAATAGGCTCATCTCCTTATCTAAACGTTGATCGGCCCCCCCAGCGGTAAAAGGCTCCACCTGTAAATAACCAACACCTGTTCTTGGACAGGAGAACATGCCTCTGCTCAGATTGAAGAAGTTGTTGCCCAAAGATTATAAGGAAAGGAAAACATTTTAATTTAAAATTGAAGTCTTCTCACAGGAGCAACATCATAGAATTTTAGAGAGAGAGAAGAAACCTCTTCTTCTTATCTTGAGAATGAAGGAATGAAGTTCCTTTTATAGGCTCAAGAAATCCCTCTTAATAAATCACAAAATAATAAAAATTAAATGCGATTAAAGCAATGAAAACGGTCAGAAATAAATTCAGATTTTAAACCAAAATAATAATTGAAATTCAAACCACTCTTAATTGGGTGATTAGCCCATTAAGAGAGAAACATGCACATGCATGTTTAATGAAAAGGTATTTTCATGAAACTTGATTTAAAAATAAAAAATAATTTATTAAAATTTGCAACAATTTTTATTAGGATTATGACTGGAATATATTATGAAGGTAGATGAAACTTCAGAGATCAGAAACGGATGTGCATAAGGAGTTGGCAAATATCAGTTGACTAATACTGGGTATAGTCGACTTATCATAACGGATTAGTTACACTATACATGTATAGTCGACTAGGTTGGCCAACAGAGAGTTAGGGTTCTCGAATTTTATCAAAGTAGTCGACTAGTATCTGGGCCTAGTCGAATACTTATGGTATTAGTCGCCTAATACCCTGAGTTAGTCGACTAATGACAGGTTCTGGCAGTTTCTTGTTTTGGTTTCCAGTTGAGTTAGATTTGAGGCTTTTATTCTTCTGAGAATGTGACCGTTCATATTGATGGAGTTTGTTTAGATTAGGAAGCGGTGACCGTTCGTATTGATGGAGTTTGTTTAGAATTATGAGAGTTTTATGATCTATAAATAATCCCTTGAGGGTATCTTTTAATGTATCGAAGAATTTGTAATTGCTAAAGAGTGTAATTTCATTTAGGTGAGAGATTCTGAGAGAAGCTTAACCATAAAGATTCGCTGTTCTTGGCGGCTGTCAAAGGGGTTGTAATCTTTTCAGCGAGAGGTTAAGTAAGTTTTTCTATTGTACTCTCCCAAAGTTTAATAAAGTTTTTCCCTTCGATCTGTTTTGATCGGTGAAACAATGTTATATTGTTGGTTGGTTTCTATACTTCGGAATATTCTTCTTCCTTCTCTTTTTCTTCTCGTTGCCGTCGATCCCCGTGTGGATTCCGGCTGCCCCACAATCTGTTGGGGATCGTTGGGGCACCGTGTTCACAACAACTTT
>JAVJIF010022998.1:0-52965 GCA_038442645.1 Agave tequilana | reverse complement strand
AAAATATCATAAAAATTGTTTATCATTTTTATTGAAACTCAAACAAGTGATAAAAATTTCAAGACAATATATCAACATATCAATTCATTTTGTGTCTTGCCAATTTTATCAAAAACAAAACTTGTATTTTTGTCAAACTTGATTTTCAATAGGAATCTGATTTTCCTAAAAACTTATAGAAATATAAAAACATGATATTTGAACATTATTAAGCATGATGCATATGGACATAGGTCTAATACACATTCAACAATATATCATAGTTTTTGTCTTTAATTACAAAATATGTTTTATACCAAAACATAAAACTACATGAATAGGTATGTCAAACTAAGTTTGTATAAGTCATATAAGCATGGATGTATATAGAGCACATCTAATATACATATAAAACATGTAAACTTGTTTTGATCAAACTATTCATGAAAACCAAGAACCAATCATGAAACGTGTGTGTTTTGTGCACTTGAGCATATCACTAAACTAAGCTTTACAAATGGATCTAAAACTCTATCTAAACTAGGATACCTAAGTCTTCTTGTCGATCTTCCATCTTCAAGTAGACTCGATCCCAAACGCGTGATCCTCCAAGTGCAAAGGTATGATCTTAAGCTTTGGCACCGGAATCAACATGAAAGCTTCTAAACTCCTTGTTGAAGCTAATCACCAACTAATATCCTGTTAATGATCTGAAACTTAGAAACACAAGAATATTAGTAAACATAACTACATGAGTTGATCATCATCAAAACTAGAGTGGAAGGCCATTGGGCCAACAATCTCCCCTTTTTGATGATGACAAAACTCATGGAGTTATATATGCATGGATTAAAGATAAGCTTCAAGGAAGCTCCCCCTTAACTCATGCATAGGGATAAACAATAAATATATGCAATGAATATTAAATATGAAACATGCATATGCATAAACAATAAATGGTTCTAGATATCAAATGGAATATTCAAAACAAAATAAGCTCTAGATACCAATTACAAAGCAAACTTCTATAAATCAATTAAACTTAATATTCTTGAGATTCTTGAGATTAAAACATAATATATGCATAAACATAAGCATGCATATAAAACTTCATAAATCTTTCTCCCCCTTTTTGTCAATCATCAACAAAGGGGTAATCAAAACCATAAATAAAACGAGGGGTAAAAATCTTTCTTCCCTTTATGTCAAACAAAACAATAAAAGACAATGTTCTCCCCCTTTTTGTCTAAAAAAAAACAAAGTCAATAAGGGGTGACTTTAAAAAATATGATATCAATTGAAAATATGTCAATGAAGCATCTTGATACCAAAAGAAAATAAACAAGGATAATAAGTGTTATATGCTATATACATTCATGAAGAGGAAGACGCTAAGTTAGCTTCCCTACACATATGCATTACATGAAGGAGGGAAGTTAAGCCCTAATTCACATAACACACATTATGTAATGAATATAAGAGGAGATGTGAAGCTCCCCTTACACACGTGTACCACATAAAGAAGAGATGTGAAGCTCTTCAATACACAATACACTCAACATGAATCTATATGAAGAGATGTTAAGCTCTCCTTGCATATAAGCAATACAAATCAAAACTTTGAATATTTTCTTTAAACAAAATTTTGGAAATACCAATTGTAATTAAACATAAGTCTTGAATTCTTAAACATGAATCTTGAAACCAAAACAAATTTTGAATTTCTTAAATATGATACCAATTGTAAATATTTTACCAATTGAAAAGATTTTACATAGAAACATTGATACCAATTGTAAGAATTGTTCATTTTAAAACATATAAACAAATTTGATGTTGATATCATATGTTTAAAATAACAACTTTTAATCATAAAGTGTGGGAGTACAAATACCAATTGAAATACAAAATCAAATTTTCTCCCCCTTTATGAAATACAAACTAAAATATGCATAGTCTTGATACCAATTTAAAAGTAATCAATTGAAACAAAAGTGAAACTCAAGGTGTTGGTCATGCTAGAGCTTGAGTAAACAAAAACTAAAATTTGTGATTTTTTTTTGAACACAAATAAAACATATATGTATGAAAATTTAGATACCAATAGAATTGATACCATTGAAATTGAAGCATACATACATAAACAAATATATGAGTATACCAAAAATGTCAAAATTGATACCAATTGAAAGAGTTCAATGATACCAATTGAATCAACAATAATAATCAAGTGTATATCTCATATAATCTACCACCCAATCATGGTTCAAGTTTTAAATGATTTTCAATATAAGGCATACATGAACATGATCTCCCATCCAACCGCCCTTAGAAGGTAGGGGTTTTTAAAAATAGATTTGAAAATTTAGTTTTGTTTGAAAATCTCTACCATATGAAGAATATCGCAACTAATAAATGGAAAAATTTGTTAATTAGTACGAAATCCTTCAAGCAAGGAATAAAACAAAATTGTTTTTCATAAACATGGAATCCACATCATATCAAACACTCAAGTTCAATTAGGCATAAATAAGACTCATGAAAACAAAACATGAGCAAGTAATAAATGTGAGTGTAAAAATAAAATATGAAGATCATAATCATGAAAATTAGGCAATAAGCTCAATTATTCCTTAAAACACGAAATCATCAAAACTATCTAATCTTCAAGGCATATGTATGTCTAATACAAACTAAAGTATACATACATATCCAAAACATAACGAGTCCACAAAGGTATATGCATGAAGGCACGTGGCTCAAAAAGGATACTCATGTATAGTCAATAGTTTGTATAAGATGGACATATACATGAAGTTAAACACAAATACATGAAAACATGAAAAACTAAATCTTTCATTAAAACAAATGTCATTTCAAGGTATATGTATGAATTGTCAACACAATAATTATACATACATATCCCTAAACACAATTGAGTCCATATATATATATTTGCATGAAAGGCAAATGACTCAAGGGGTATACTTGTATATCTTAAAGTTTGGCAATATAAACATATACATGAAGTGAAACACACAATCATAAAACTAATTCAAAAATGGAATATAAGTTTGAAATGTATGAATCATCAAAACTAGACTATACTAGCACATCTAATGGGAACAAACAAGCATTCAATCCCAAACATATATAGATTTATTTGTAGCCCACTCTATGTACAAGTATATAACTAGTCTTAATGAAAACTAACATCTAAACATATATTCAAAACATGAAGCATTAAAACACAATATAAAAATCATCATGATAAAACAAATACATGATTATTATGTGAATTCACATGTATTAGATTCATGATGTACATTATAGCTTAAACAAAGGTGAGAACACTAAGTATGGGTTCACATAAGCATGTGTGTCTCAAATACTATACATGTATGTCAAGGACCTAATAAACATGGAATGAACATACTAATCCTAGACATCAAAGACATGCTATAAACAATGAATATTAAAAGCATGTAGACAATAAATGGGAGTAAAGGATTGTTACCAAAACCGAAGAAGCAACTTTCCTTGTCTCCAAAACATGGTGGTCATCTCCACCAAATCTTCCCTTGAAAGTGATGCATCCAATTGATTTCCTTTAAGTACGGAACGCATCCACTCCAAGGTGTCATCACTCTCACGTCATGTGAGAGCCCACACCTACATCAAATAAGGAGGGGTGGTCTTTGGTACCCATACTCTTTTGGGTCCATGGGGGTTAGTCCCTTCTCTAACCCAAACAAAGTTCTTTGCTAAATTTGGAGTATGTAATCTATCATAGCAAAATTTAGCAAGGTGGCCCTTACGTCCACAATGTGTACATGTGTACACATGAGCATACATGTGTTAACGGTGTCCGTGTGGAGCATGTGTATGCCGTGGAGGGTGTGCATGCATAAAAGTTGGAACTTATTTCTTACGAACCAAGGTTTCCAAGCGTGTGTGGTTCATGGCACATTGGCTCATAGTAGAGCCCAAACAATCTACTCTCTTCTTTAACATACAAATATCATCATTAATCTTAGAAGAAGAGGTACATGCATTAGGTAGACTAGATGAAGAAGCTACACTAGCATGGCAAACATGTTCATCAATCTTATTTTTCAAAACAACATTTTTCTTTAAACACACATCTAAATCATTTGAAATGGAAATAATTTTATTTTTCAAATCAACATTCTCTTTTAAAATAAAATCAACTTTTGAAGACAAGTTATCATTTTTCTTCAAAAGAACATGACAATCATTTTTATTTTTCAAAAACTCATTTTCTTTAAGTGCAAGATCAAGTTGAGATTTTAATGAATCCCTCTCATTAGCAATCTCCTCTTTCTCTTGCAAAACAACATCAAGTCTAGCAATCAAATTTTATTTTCATTATTAATGCCTAGACTCTTCTTTTTCAAAACTTTATAGTTTTCTATTAATTTTTCACAACTATGGATAGTTCTTCATTCAAAGCATGGAATCAACATAATCATTTGAAGAACTAGAGCAATCATCACTATCTAAGTGGGGTTCCGAATGTACCTCAAGGGAGTCATTCCCTTGGACCATGAAGCATTGAGAATCGGATTCTCCACTAGATTCCTCCGGTTGGTTTGGCACTTGAAGCTCCGAGGTGGTGGTGGTTGTCAATTTGTTCCACACTGCAAAGCGGAATCAAAGTTAGAAACACATAAGAGATAATCTTTAGGAAGAGTGCTTCTAATGGCCTCTAGGGC
The DNA here is from genome assembly GCA_038442645.1 of Agave tequilana. Lineage (NCBI taxonomy): Eukaryota > Viridiplantae > Streptophyta > Magnoliopsida > Asparagales > Asparagaceae > Agave > Agave tequilana. The sequence continues at coordinate 48,250 of JAVJIF010022998.1, read as the reverse complement.
TTGTGCATTGGCCCCTATATGATTACCATCACCAAGATAACATCTCTTGGTGGCGGCAAGGAAGACATGCAAACCTAGGGTCTTTAGGTACATGGACATCCTATACTTCCAAACATCAATGTTGGAAGGGTCAAAACTAGGTGGGGTCATGAAGTCCATGGTATAAACTAAATATGTGCAAACAATCAAATGCAAATGTAGATTAGCAAGCAAATGGATCTCACTCCTAGGATGTTAAGCCTAAGTATCAGGAGCACTAGCTCTGATACCAATTGAAAAAATACCTAGAGGGGGGGTGAATAGGTGTAAGTGCTAATCTAGAACTAATTGCAAAACTATGTGCGCTAAATGCAGAAGCTAATGCAAATTATACACAAACTAATACAATACAACAAGTGTAGCCGAATTCCCCTTGCGAGGCTCTGGACTAACTCCCCTTGATTCCCCTTTAAATGGGTTGAGGTGCTATGTGAAGCTCTTGTTGGATGAGTATAAGTTAGGCACACACACACAAGCAATCCAAGCAATATGAAATATGTGCACACACAATCAAGCCAAGCAATCAAGGATATAGCAATATGAATTAATGCAAGGCAATATGAAATATGCTCTACACAAGCAAATATGATATGATATGAAGTATGATGCTTTGCACAAAGTAAATGAGAGAGAGTTAGAGAGACAATGGGAGCAATCGCAAACACCGAGATTTGTTTCGAGGTTCGAGCACCTTGCCCTACATCCCCGCCTACACCCCCGTGTAGGATTTCCACTAACTCAACTCCCACCGAGGGAACCTCCACCGAGGAGGATTTCTTACAACTCTAGGAGTACCAAACTCCTCTCTCAAACAACCACCTCACAACCGAGGGGTAGGGCCCGTAGCCAATACAACAACCAACACCTCTACCGAAGAGGCTCACAACCAATCTCAATCACCTCACACTTGAGGGATACAAACCAATCACCCGATCACCTCTACCTAAGAGGGATACAACAAGAATAAGGGTGTACAACTTAGAGGTTACAAACAACAACCTCAAAACTCTCTCTTTCTTTCTTTTTCTACAAAACAAAGATCCTAATAGTTTAGGATAGTATGATATAGCTCAAGTGTGGAATCAAAGTGTTTTTGGAAACAAGCAACAAAGAAGAACTACTTGGGAAATCTCTTGTATATGATAGAAAATGAAATACCAAATCAAAATCCCAAAACCTAGTTTTCTTTGATTTCCAAAAACCCAAAACAAATAAAGATGAGAAGTTTTAAAGCCAAAAACTCTTTTAAAACTCTTTTAAACACTTCAGAAAACTGAAAATTTTTCTCTTAAAAAACTTGGCCAAAATCCCCAAAGAGATGGGGTTTATATAGCCTCTATACAAAACTAGCCGTTAGGCTGATGTGGCAGCCTGACAGGCCACCGGTCGACCGGTCCGGTCGACCGCTAACGGTCAGAATTATGATCGTTGGGCAACTGCGGTCGACCGGCCCGGTCGACCCAGAAAACCCGAGAGCAGAGCTCTCAACTCGGTCGACCGTCACGGTCGACCGTGTCTGTGCCTAACAGACGTGCACGTCTGTGCACGTCGGTCGACCCGAACGGTCGACCGGCCCTTGGTGCGGTCGACCGTCAGGGTCGACCGACCAGCCTGTCAGCACAAAAACAAGGTCAGAAAATTTGGAAAAATATTTTATAAAAAAATCTTTTATCTCTTTTAAAAATATCATAAAAATTGTTTTATCATTTTATATTGAAACTCAAACAAGTGATAAAAATTTCAAGATAATATATCAACATATCAATTCATTTTTGTGTCTTGCCAATTTTATCAAAAACAAAACTTGTATTTTTGTCAAACTTGATTTTTCAATAGGAAATCTGATTTTCCTAAAAACTTATAGAAATATAAAAACATGATATTTGAACATTATTAAGCATGATGCATATGGACATAGGTCTAATACACATTCAACAAATATATCATAGTTTTTGTCTTTAATTACAAAAATATGTTTTATACCAAAACATAAAACTACATGAATAGGTATGTCAAACTAAGTTTGTATAAGTCATATAAGCATGTATGTATATAGAGCACATCTAATATACATATAAAACATGTAAACTTGTTTTGATCAAACTATTCATGAAAACCAAGAACCAAATCATGAAACGTGTGTGTTTTGTGCACTTGAGCATATCAACTAAACTAAGCTTTACAAATGGATCTAAAACTCTATCTAAACTAGGATACCTAAGTCTTCTTGTCGATCTTCCATCTTCAAGTAGACTCGATCCCAAACGCGTGATCCTCCAAGTGCAAAGGTATGATCTTTAACCTTTGGCACCGGAATCAACATGGAAAGCTTCTAAACTCCTTGTTGAAGCTAATCACCAACTAATATCCTGTTAATGATCTGAAACTTAGAAACACAAGAATATTAGTAAACATAACTACATGAGTTGATCATCATCAAAACTAGAGTGGAAGGCCATTGGGCCAACAATCTCCCCCTTTTTGATGATGACAAAACTCATGGAGTTATATATGCATGGATTAAAGATAAGCTTCAAGGAAGCTCCCCTTAACTCATGCATAGGGATAAACAATAAATATATGCAATGAATATTAAATATGAAACATGCATATGCATAAACAATAAATGGTTCTAGATATCAAATGGAATATTCAAAACAAAATAAGCTCTAGATACCAATTACAAAGCAAACTTCTATAAATCAATTAAACTTAATATTCTTGAGATTCTTGAGATTAAAACATAATATATGCATAAACATAAGCATGCATATAAAACTTCATAAATCTTTCTCCCCCTTTTTGTCAATCATCAACAAAGGGGTAATCAAAACCATAAATAAAACGAGGGGTAAAAATCTTTCTTCCCCTTTATGTCAAACAAAACAATAAAAGACAATGTTCTCCCCTTTTTGTCTAAAACAAAAACAAAGTCAATAAGGGGTGACTTTAAAAATATGATATCAATTGAAAATATGTCAATGAAGCATCTTGATACCAAAAGAAAATAAACAAGGATAATAAGTGTTATATGCTATATACATTCATGAAGAGGAAGACGCTAAGTTAGCTTCCCTACACATATGCATTACATGAAGGAGGGAAGTTAAGCCCTAATTCACATAACACACATTATGTAATGAATATAAGAGGAGATGTGAAGCTCCCCTTACACACGTGTACCACATAAAGAAGAGATGTGAAGCTCTTCAATACACAATACACTCAACATGAATCTATATGAAGAGATGTTAAGCTCTCCTTGCATATAAGCAATACAAATCAAAACTTTGAATATTTTCTTTAAACAAAATTTTGGAAATACAATTGTAATTAAACATAAGTCTTGAATTCTTAAACATGAATCTTGAAACCAAAACAAATTTGAATTTCTTAAATATGATACCAATTGTAAATATTTTACCAATTGAAAAGATTTTACATAGAAACATTGATACCAATTGTAAGAATTGTTCATTTTAAAACATATAAACAAATTTGATGTTGATATCATATGTTTAAAATAACAACTTTTAATCATAAAGTGTGGGAGTACAAATACCAATTGAAATACAAAATCAAATTTTCTCCCCCTTTATGAAATACAAACTAAAATATGCATAGTCTTGATACCAATTAAAAGTAATCAATTGAAACAAAAGTGAAACTCAAGGTGTTGGGTCATGCTAGAGCTTGAGTAAACAAAAACTAAAATTTGTGATTTTTTTGAACACAAATAAAACATATATGTATGAAAATTTAGATACCAATAGAAATTGATACCATTGAAATTGAAGCATACATACATAAACAAATATATGAGTATACCAAAAATGTCAAAATTGATACCAATTGAAAGAGTTCAATGATACCAATTGAATCAACAATAATAATCAAGTGTATATCTCATATAATCTACCACCCAATCATGGTTCAAGTTTTAAATGATTTTCAATAATACATGAACATGATCTCCCATCAACCGCCCTTAGAAGGTAGGGGTTTTTAAAATAGATTTGAAAATTTAGTTTTGTTTGAAAATCTCTACCATATGAAGAATATCGCAACTAGTTAAATGGAAAAATTTGTTAACTAGTACGAAATCCTTCAAGCAAGGAATAAAACAAATTGTTTTTCATAAACATGGAATCCACGTCATATCAAACACTCAAGTTCAATTAGGCATAAATAAGACTCATGAAAACAAAACATGAGCAAGTAATAAATGTGAGTGTAAAAATAAAATATGAAGATCATAATCATGAAAATTAGGCAATAAGCTCAATTATTCCTTAAAACACGAAATCATCAAAACTATCTAATCTTCAAGGCATATGTATGTCTAATACAAACTAAAGTATACATACATATCCAAAACATAACGAGTCCACAAAGGTATATGCATGAAGGCACGTGGCTCAAAAAGGATACTCATGTATAGTCAATAGTTTGTATAAGATGGACATATACATGAAGTTAAACACAAATACATGAAAACATGAAAAACTAAATCTTTCATTAAAACAAATGTCATTTCAAGGTATATGTATGAATTGTCAACACAATAATTATACATACATATCCCTAAACACAATTGAGTCCATATATATATTTGCATGAAAGGCAAATGACTCAAGGGGTATACATGTATATCTTAAAGTTTGGCAATATAAACATATACATGAAGTGAAACACACAATCATAAAACTAATTCAAAAATGGAATATAAGTTTGAAATGTATGAATCATCAAAACTAGACTATACTAGCACATCTAATGGGAACAAACAAGCATTCAATCCCAAACATATATAGATTTATTTGTAGCCCACTCTATGTACAAGTATATAACTAGTCTTAATGAAAACTAACATCTAAACATATATTCAAAACATGAAGCATTAAAACACAATATAAAAATCATCATGATAAAACAAATACATGATTATTATGTGAATTCACATGTATTAGATTCATGATGTACATTATAGCTAAACAAAGGTGAGAACACTAAGTATGGGTTCACATAAGCATGTGTGTCTCAAATACTATACATGTATGTCAAGGACCTAATAAACATGGAATGAACATACTAATCCATAGACATCAAAGACATGCTATAAACAATGAATATTAAAAGCATGTAGACAATAAATGGGAGTAAAGGATTGTTACCAAAACGAAGAAGCAACTTTCCTTGTCTCCAAAACATGGTGGTCATCTCCACCAAATCTTCCCTTGAAAGTGATGCATCCAATTGATTTCCTTTAAGTACGGAACGCATCCACTCCAAGGTGTCATCACTCTCACGTCATGTGAGAGCCCACACCTACATCAAATAAAGGAGGGGTGGTCTTTGGTACCCATACTCTTTTGGGTCCATGGGGATTAGTCCCTTCTCTAACCCAAACAAAGTTCTTTGCTAAATTTGGTGTATGTAATCTATCATAGCAAAATTTAGCAAGGTGGCCCTTACGTCCACAATGTGTACATGTGTACACATGAGCATACATGTGTTAACGGTGTCCGTGTGGAGCATGTGTATGCCGTGGAGGGTGTGCATGCATAAAAGTTGGAACTTGTTTCTTACGAACCAAGGTTTCCAAGCGTGTGTGGTTCATGGCACATTGGCTCATAGTAGAGCCCAAACAATCTACTCTTCTTTAACATACAAATATCATCATTAATCTTAGAAGAAGAGGTACATGCATTAGGTAGACTAGATGAAGAAGCTACACTAGCATGGCAAACATGTTCATCAATTTATTTTTCAAAACAACATTTTTCTTTAAACACACATCTAATCATTTGAAATGGAAATAATTTTATTTTTCAAATCAACATTCTCTTTTAAAATAAAATCAACTTTTGAAGACAAGTTATCATTTTTCTTCAAAAGAACATGACAATCATTTTTATTTTTCAAAAACTCATTTTCTTTAAGTGCAAGATCAAGTTGAGATTTTAATGAATCCCTCTCATTAGCAATCTCCTCTTTCTCTTGCAAAATAACATCAAGTCTAGCAATCAAATTTTTATTTTCATTATTAATGCCTAGACTCTTCTTTTTCAAAACTTTATAGTTTTCTATTAATTTTTCACAAACTATGGATAGTTCTTCATTCAAAGCATGGGAATCAACAATCATTTGAAGAACTAGAGTAATCATCACTATCTAAGTGGGGTTCCGAATGTACCTCAAGGGAGTCATTCCCTTGGACCATGAAGCATTGAGAATCGGATTCTCCACTAGATTCCTCCGGTGGTTTGGCACTTGAAGCTCCGAGGTGGTGGTGGTTGTCAATTTGTTCCACACTGCAAAGCGGAATCAAAGTTAGAAACACATAAGAGATAATCTTTAGGAAGAGTGCTTCTAATGGCCTCTAGGGCTTGTGCATTGGCCCCTATATGATTACCATCACCAAGATAACATCTCTTGGTGGCGGCAAGGAAGACATGCAAACCTAGGGTCTTTAGGTACATGGACATCCTATACTTCCAAACATCAATGTTGGAAGGGTCAAAACTAGGTGGGGTCATGAAGTCCATGGTATAAACTAAATATGTGCAAACAATCAAATGCAAATGTAGATTAGCAAGCAAATGGATCTCACTCCTAGGATGTTAAGCCTAAGTATCAGGAGCACTAGCTCTGATACCAATTGAAAAAATACCTAGAGGGGGGGTGAATAGGTGTAAGTGCTAATCTAGAACTAATTGCAAAACTATGTGCGCTAAATGCAGAAGCTAATGCAAATTATGCACAAACTAATACAATACAACAGTGTAGCCGAATTCCCCTTGCGAGGCTCTGGACTAACTCCCCTTGATTCCCCTTTAAATGGGTTGAGGTGCTATGTGAAGCTCTTGTTGGATGAGTATAAGTTAGGCACACACACACAAGCAATCCAAGCAATATGAAATATGTGCACACACAATCAAGCCAAGCAATCAAGGATATAGCAATATGAATTAATGCAAGGCAATATGAAATATGCTCTACACAAGCAAATATGATATGATATGAAGTATGATGCTTTGCACAAAGTAAATGAGAGAGAGTTAGAGAGACAATGGGAGCAATCGCAAACACCGAGATTTGTTTCGAGGTTCGAGCACCTTGCTCTACATCCCCGCCTACACCCCCGTGTAGGATTTCCACTAACTCAACTCCCACCGAGGGAACCTCCACCGAGGAGGATTTCTTACAACTCTAGGAGTACCAAACTCCTCTCTCAAACAACCACCTCACAACCGAGGGGTAGGGCCCGTAGCCAATACAACAACCAACACCTCTACCGAAGAGGCTCACAACCAATCTCAATCACCTCACACTTGAGGGATACAAACCAATCACCCGATCACCTCTACCTAAGAGGGATACAATAAGAATAAGGGTGTACAACTTAGAGGTTACAAACAACAACATCAAAACTCTCTCTTTCTTTCTTTTTCCACAAAACAAAGATCCTAATAGTTTAGGATAGTATGATATAGCTCAAGTGTGGAATCAAAGTGTTTTTGGAAACAAGCAACAAAGAAAAACTACTTGGGAAATCTCTTGTATATGATAGAAAATGAAATACCAAATCAAAATCCCAAAACCTAGTTTTCTTTGATTTTCCAAAAACCCAAAACAAATAAAGATGAGAAGTTTTAAAGCCAAAAACTCTTTTTAAAACTCTTTTAAACACTTCAGAAAACTGGAAATTTTCTCTTAAAAAACTTGGCCAAAATCCCCAAAGAGATGGGGTTTATATAGCCCCTATACAAAACTAGCCGTTAGGCTGATGTGGCAGCCTGACAGGCCACCGGTCGACCGGTCTGGTCGACCACCAACGGTCAGAATTATTATCGTTGGGCAACTGCGGTCGACCGGCCCGGTCGACCCAGAAAACCCGAGAGCAGAGCTCTCAACTCGGTCGACCGTCACGGTCGACCGTGTCTGTGCCTAACAGACGTGCACGTCTGTGCACGTCGGTCGACCCGAACGGTCGACCGGCCCTTGGTGCGGTCGACCGTCAGGGTCGACCGACCAGCCTGTCAGCACAAAAACAAGGTCAGAAAATTTGGAAAAATATTTTATAAAAAAATCTTTTCTCTCTTTTAAAAATATCATAAAAATTGTTTTATCATTTTATATTGAAACTCAAACAAGTGATAAAAATTTCAAGACAATATATCAACATATCAATTCATTTTTGTGTCTTGCCAATTTTATCAAAAACAAAACTTGTATTTTTGTCAAACTTGATTTTTCAATAGGAAATCTGATTTTCCTAAAACTTATAGAAATACAAAAACATGATATTTGAACATTATTAAGCATGATGCATATGGACATAGGTCTAATACACATTCAACAAATATATCATAGTTTTTGTCTTTAATTACAAAAATATGTTTTATACCAAAACATAAAACTACATGAATAGGTATGTCAAACTAAGTTTGTATAAGTCATATAAGCATGTATGTATATAGAGCACATCTAATATACATATAAAACATGTAAACTTGTTTTAATCAAACTATTCATGAAAACTAAGAACCAAATCATGAAACATGTGTGTTTTGTGCACTTGAGCATATCAACTAAACTAAGCTTTACAAATGGATCTAAAACTCTATCTAAACTAGGATACCTAAGTCTTCTTGTCGATCTTCCATCTTCAAGTAGACTCAATCCCAAACGCGTGATCCTCCAAGTGCAAAGGTATGATCTTTAAGCTTTGGCACCGAATCAACATGGAAAGCTTCTAAACTCCTTGTTGAAGCTAATCACCAACTAATATCCTGTTAATGATCTGAAACTTAAAAACACAAGAATATTAGTAAACATAACTACATGAGTTGATCATCATCAAAACTAGAGTGGAAGGCCATTGGGCCAACAGTGCTGGCCGCGCTGGGTTAGCATGCGCAGATGCACTATTAACCCCTCCTGTGAAGGATCCAAACCCCACGGGTTGCGCTGGCCGGAGGAGGCAGCACTGCGCGCAAGCGCGAGCGCTCCACGGGATGTGCTGGCCGCATTCTGCCTGCAACAATGCTACCACAAGCGACAATGCTATGTGCAAACACAGGCACGTCCCGAGCCGGCCGCATCCCCGGGATGCACTGGCCTGCCCATAGCCTACCTGCAGCAGTTCTGCCATGAGCAGCAATGCTGCGGTGTAGGCACGAGTGCGTCCAGGCTGCGCTGCGCGGCCTGCCTGTAACAGCGCTGCGGTGCAGGCGCTCCCAGGCGCGCTGGCTGCTTGTTCGAAGGGAGGAATTGAATTGAGCAAGAGTTTAGAGTAAACCGTTCATGTCCGTGTGATGATGATAAAACTTTGAATATGTATAAAGATTTACTTTACTCTTTCGAATCACCATTTGTAGCACAAGCTATAACGGGTCGTATCCGCAGGGAGGACTAGCGATGGAAGCGTTCACGGTTTTTATGTTAAAGTTTTTGAGAGAAAAGACAAAAGTTCTTCTTTGTTTAAAAATGGAAAAATAAAACAGGTAGAAAGAGAGTGAAGAATTTGTAGAGTTTGTTAAGAAAAGGAAAACGGAATGGAAAACGGAATGAAAGACGGTATAGAAAAACGGTGATGTTAGAAAAAAGAAAGTTTTTAGAAAGGAGTTTTAAAATTCAATTAAGAGAAAGCCATGACTAACTAACATTCTACACTACTAACTTACTAAGCTCGTTGGGTGATTCATGCTTCATGTAGATTCATTGGCAATAGTACATCTTACTTTGTCAAATCAATATTGTCCCAAATTGAGCTTGTGTTCTCATTTAAGCTTAGCTAGGTGGCCTCCTTGGATCATCGGCTCCCGATAGATTCTCAATAATGAAACATAAGTACTCACACTTAGGTATGCTAAACAAGAATGTAAGATTCATTACTCCATCAAAACTATAACAAGCTAGCATGAAATAAGAAACTTGTACAATAGGAGTTAGCATAAAAGTGATCCATCTTGATGTTCCATCAAGGCACTTGTTCAAGAGACAAGGCTATAAATGAGGCATACATGAATCATATGGAGGTGATACAAAGCATTCACTAGAATTGAAACACTACTCATCATTATTGAAAATAAAAGACTTGTTAATTACAAGATTTAGAAATAAAAACATCTAACAATTCATGTAAGTTAGAAATCACCCAAGAGTTAGTAGTTAGTAGTGTTAGAAGTTAGTTAGTCATGTTAGTGAGTTAGTTAGCCATAGTAAAGAAGAACAAGCAAGAATACATGGTAGAAACAAATGCAAGAAAATAAGAACTTGAAAGTAAATGAAATAGAAAAGAAAAGACTTGAGGAAGGAAAGCTTGAGCCTTTGTATTGAGTGTCACTTCTTCAATTACAGAGATCTCTCACTCTCACTCTCTCTTTTCTGGATCTAGAAGGAGAAAATGAAAATTACACAAGAAGACTAAAGAGACTTAAAGAAAATCCTAACAATTTTCTTAAATAAAATGTTATTCTCTCCTCCCTTTTTTACAGAGGCCCTGGGGGTCTATTTATAGGCTTCAGGAGAATATGACGTCCCACCACAGCCGTAGGATCAATCGCTTGATCAACGACCAAGGAAGTGTCGTGGATCTGCGGCTGGGCCGCGTTTCCGCAGCAGCATCTTGGCCGTTGCGCCAACGATTTCTCTGACATTCTGTTATGCTACGTGTGCCCAGCTGGAGCTTCTAGAAGTGGAAGAATATGCCTTGAATCGTTCCAGATTTGGGCTTTATTGTTGTGGGCTTCTAAAAAACTCCTTTAATTCCTTAAAAATCCCAAGATTTGGGCCTTCTCCATTAAATAATGGACCTGAAAAATAAGAGAGAAAAACAATAAAAATTCCCTGTTTATTAACATAATGTATGGTGAGGTGGTATAAAATGATGCAAAAATGAACTCCAATCACACCCCCATACCTAGCTTTTGCTCGTCCCTGAGCAAAATAAGTAAAGAAAAAGAGAAAAACCCAATTAAATTATTACACCACTTTCGTAGGTGACACAATTGCATTGTGCTCGTGTAACAAGCCGTTAAACCTCTAGGTTATCCTAGAGGAGGAATGTTATCTCCTGAGAGTTTTCAGCGGATTGCACCCACAAAATCCCAAGAAAAAGAAAATGTTAGTGATTTTTTCAAAAAAAGTTTTATGATCCATTTTTTCAAGAATTTTGGTGATCTTTTGGTTTTAGGTTACTCTAAAATTTTCTTCTCTTTATAAACCTCCATTCGAAGTTTCGTTTTCGACTTAGGTTACGTTTTCAAAAATAGAGAGAGACCTAGATTTTGTATCAAGCCTAACATATATACATCTATATGTATGAGGGATTATTCTTAGACTATGGTACATTTATTTAATATATATATATTTCTTCTTTTTTTATTATTTATATATTTATTTATATATTTACATTTATTTATTCCCTTAGCTTCATTAGGCTTTCTAATTTACCTATGTAGCAAACCTTTTACCGATGACTCCCAGACCAGACGGTCTTAGAGCACCAGATGAAGATACATCCCTAAGGTCCAAGGAGTCGAGTAAACTAGGCCACGAATGCTAAGGACTCAACCACCTTTAGGCGTGACGGGTTATGGTTCTTAAGACACAACTAACCAGCTTAATTGGTGATCAAGTTTTTATTTATTATTTTTTTCTTTTTCCCTTTTTATATATATATATAAATATGGACAAAGTTACTAAGTCCTTGATTAATCCCTCAACGTGTAAATGTATATAATGCCTAGGAAAAATTCAAAATTTAGCTATTTTTCTATTCTTTTCTTTCTTAACCTAAAGATCCAACAATACTTCTTATTTTGACTTATATTAAGAAATCCTACTTTAGAATTTTCTTAATTCATAAGATCAAGTTAATTCTTTTCAAAAATGGATCACAGAAAATATATATATATTTTTTATATAAGAAAAAAAATCTAAAAGAAAATCCTAAAAAAGAAAAATCTAAAAAAAATAAAAATCTAAGAAAATCCTAAAAAATCTAGAAAAATCTTAAAAAACCTATGTTAGTATCTACCCCCCATACCTATCTCATGTATTGTCCCCAATGTATGCAAGTAAAATATATGCATGAAATAGGAAAAGAAAAGGTGTCACCCCCTCTGTCAGCTCGAACTAGCGGTGGTGCTAGGTCCGGCCGACTGCGAACACCGCAGACCCTCCTCGATGCGATCTAAGCGAGATGTCTGCTCTTCTACCTACTTTCGTAGTCTAACCTGCCCCTTAAATATCTTCTGCATGCCACTCCAAATGGTAGACATGAAGGCTCGTGAATCAGTTGTGGGGTCCTGCTGCCAAAAGGCCGGGTCATCATCATCCTTCAAAAGTTCCTCCTAAGAGGACTCAGTCGGGGCATCTTCGGGCTAGACACTACGGGTCCAGACCATATGGAGAACTATTATACGCACTAGTTGCCCTCTCTGGTGCAACAAACACCCTATCGTAAGAGTCAAAGACATCATCTGGTAAGAAGTTCTTACACAGACGAGTGATCAACACCGGGTGGGAATATTTGGCACCGCATGTGCGTTTGGAGTTAGTGATGATAGCATGAAATATGATCGTGTTAATGCAGATGTGTGCTGCCGAGTCATGAGATCGTGAATGATCTGCATCACCGGCCTATTGAAGGAGGTCATATGGTCAAGCCCTAGTATGTTGCGTTGGATCCAGCGTCCAACGCAATGTATGTTGCGAAACATTGTACTGGCTTTGAGCCCCCAATCTTGCTCGGTACAGCGAGCCCCATGACTGTCATGTAGTCAATTAATGGCAGAGGGTCACGATGGTGTGGGTTGCTGGGGACGTGTGTGTAGTCCTCCAACATATCAATCATGATAACAAGGTCCTCAGTGGGATGTGCACCATGAATTGGTTTGTGTCAAAGTTAATAGAGGCTTGATTAATTAAAGCATAGAAGAGCTTGACAAACTCGGGACAATGGTAAGCCTCTTGGTAGGAGTTATCGTAGACTAATTTATACCAATTTCATTCACGAATTCGATCCAAAAAATGTGGCCATAACCATTAACATCGCTAAAAATTCTAGAAAAGTCTTTTTCAGCAAAGATGGATGGTGCCATGATTGAAAATATGAGTAGAGGAAAGAAATTCGCAAACCTCCCCTAGATTATGTGGGGGGCAACCAAAACGTGATTGCAGAGAGCAATCCACAGGAGAAACAGAAAATGGGTAGTAGATCTGAGATCTACAGACAACAGCGACTGCAAAAAGATTTGGCGACGCTCCAGACTCCACCAGAAGGCCGTGGACATGCGGCTAGGGCTGAGAAAACACGACTTTTGCAGGGCGGTAGGGGCTCGAGAAAATTTGGGTGGCGGCGCTTGCTTCTCTCCTCTCAGATCTAGTTTCAGAAGTTAGTGTAGAGAACGAAAAAGAGGGTAGGGGTATATATAGGGGCCTGAGAAGGGTAGAATTCCAATTTTGCCCTAGGTGAATGTAGGGTGCCGGAAAATCCTGGTGGTCTGAGAAAGTGGTTTTAGCTGTAAAAGACTTCCTTGATTCAAGCGAAACGATTACAACCAAAAGAACTACTCTTCCCTCTTTTCCAGTTACAAGGGAGGGAGGATGTCTGAATCTTCCCTTTGTTTAAAGCTGGGTTCTTCGTGTGGCGATGGAGAGTGAATCTTGTTCTCCGTTGACCAGATGACCGTCCTGGACCGTCGGGGGTCTTCTCTTCGGTCGGTAGAAAGAGTAACTCAGCTCCGTCTACCAAAACTCTCAAAGAGGAGGTAGGCGAAGAGCGGCTAGTACTCAGTAAGCTCGCTGAAGAGTCGTGCTTCTCTCTTGATGATCCTCCTGCCTGGATTCGATCGATTTTGATGATGCCCTATCTCAAAGCTCTCTCTCTTCAAAACTCCGATCTTCTGCCAAGCTTCGATCCTCTCAAGCCTCTATCCCCTGTGTGTCTCTGTCCCCTTCATAGCAAAACAAGGCTATTATAGGGATCTCAGGGGGTGAAGGTGCCTCCTGAAAACGCTCCCGAATGAGGGGCCACTACCCGCTACATGCGCGGTGACTGGCCCCGCAATCAGGGCAGTTGCAACTGAGACGCGGGCGTTGGGCCAAACGCGCTTTGAAGTTTGAGACGCGGGCGTCGAGCCAAACGCGCCTTGAGACGCGGGCTTCGGGCCTTCACGTCTGGATGCTGAGGCGCGGGCTTCGGGCCGACGCGTCTTGAGGCTGAGACGCGGGCTTCGGGCCGACGCGTCTGAACGTTGTGACGCGGGTGTAGAGCCAACGCGTCTTAATGCTGAGGCGCGAGCATCGATTTCTCGCGTCTAGAGCTTGAGACTCTGCTTCCTTAATGGCTGGTCTGTTAGTCATTTTAGACAGCCTACAGAACCCCCTCCAAAGTTTCTGATATTCCGCAGTTGAATGGGACGGATTTCGGAATACTTTGGATCTTAGCCGTGTTCGCGTTTTATGACTGGACTGTTGATGCTTCGGGTTTGATCTTATCTGGAATTGGTCTTCGTGAGTGTACTGTTGAACTCTTTGAAGCCGTCAGAGTTGATCGTGTTGAGTGTCTAGATACACAGTCTAGACCTCCCCGATTGCTTTTAGTCTGTCACGGGTGCGCTTTTGACCGAGAGTGGTTGGTTGTCTGTTTGCGTCAGTGTACTGTTGAACTGACTTTGCAGAAGCAGGAGACTGGACGCAGGTTCCTTGAAAAAGCAGAGACTGCTTTAAAGACGCGACTTCTTAGCGAGACGCGACCTTTTGGCGATGAGAACGCGACCGATCTTCATAAGGCAGACGCGATTTTCTGGGTGCATTTATGCTGACGCTGACGGGGCATGTCCACCGAAGAGCCGCGTACTTTGGGACGCGCACCTGTGCCATGTCATGATTACGCCGCCAGCTGGCCTGGGGAAACGGCGAGATTTCGCCTTTTGGCGCGCGGATCCCCCGGTTCATTAAATGAACTGCTCCACGTGTCAACTTCTGACTTGTGACGGGGTCGCGACGCATGATCTTCCCTGTTTAAACAATGATTTGGCTCCACGCGTCAGGCAGCGATTCGCTGCAGCGTTTATTGGGCCAAACGCTGCGTATCTTCGCGAATCTCCGTGCCTATAAAAGGCAACAGTCGGAGAGATGTATCTTCTTCTCCGAACGAACGCATTCTCTGAGAAAAAGGACTTCCTTCTCTGTTCAACTATTCATCTCCTCGCTCGGATTTCTTGATCTTCAATGGCTCCCAAGACAAAACCGACTGCATCGACCTCAAGGGCGACCGTCGCCGAAGCTGAGAGAGATGCTTCCTCTGCGCAGGAGGGTGTTTTCTGAGGTAAAAATGTACCTTCGGTGTGGGTTCCGCCATTAAAACATACTCATAGAACCCTAAGGACTTTTAACACAAGATCGTGTTTGATTCTCGGACGCTGTCCTTGAGATGATAACCGGGGCGCGGGCCTGATGATCCGACGCTGGTGAACTCTGCACTCTGGGTCCTTCACTTAGAATATTTCTAATTGTGAAGGTCTCTGGACGCGATTTGTAGAACGCGGATTTGATCTATGCGTTCTGTGCCGCGTTTTGTGCCATCAGGCGCTGGCGTCCGAGTCCAAGCACTTTGAAATTTCACAAGTCTTGGTTTGCAGAACGCGGATTTGATCCTTGTGTTCTGTGTCTTCAACCGCCGATTTTGTAGAATCTGGCGTTTGAGTCCAAGTACTTCGAATTTTCATAAGCAGCTTTGCAGGTCTGGACGCGGATTCGAAAAATTCCTGCGTCCAGTATCTCTTCTGCGTTTTGGTGCAAGTCCGCAGGTCTGGACGCGGATGATAACTCCTGCGTCCAATGTCTCGGCTGCGTTTTGAATTATGAACACTTAGCGTCTTCCCTTATTTTTGGCAAGGTATCTGACCAAGTGTCTTTTTCTTTTGCAGTGCCGCATGTTTCAGGTTCACTTGCCAAGATGCACCATTTCGGCCGCGTGGGTGGTGCCGACCACCGTCTGACTTTTGTACTGCGAAGGACCATACTGTGACTGCTGACAGGTCGCCAGTTCGCAGGGAAATGATTGCCCATGTTAATGAGAGGACTTCTCGGGTGCTTATGACCGATGCAGTCTTCGCAACGGATACCCACATCAAGCTGGAGAAGCCTGCTTTCTTCTTTGGAGATCATGTCAGCGACGGTGGCAACCCAATGTATGACGGGAATTACAGGTGGCTCCGTCAGATAGAGGAGAGGAGATACTTCCTTCCAGCCATGGAGAGGATGCTCCCGTTGTCTTATCTCCAACATCTGTCCGTCCTTCGGAAGATGAAGTGGGACGTGTCCCGGGATATCTCTGAGATTACCCTTGGGAATTTCAGCTCCCAGAACGTATACCGTCATGATTGCCATGACCGGGCGGTCCTCGGCTTGTTTCTCGGGTCACGCAAGTCTGAGCTTCCAGTCGGAGAGATCCCGCAGCTTGCCACCACCTTCCTCAACTCGTTCATAGAAGTAGAGGGTGATTATCCGGCCAAGTTCCATTTGCCAGGATGGGTCCACTCCACGGAGAATTCTTGGTGGGGCAGGATGGTGGGTTTTGTCCTCTCCGATCTTGGAGATCTGCTTGAGCACGTGGGATTATACTCAGCAGTCAGGGCCGTACAATGGGGCATCCCAATGAGCTCTCACAACTTCTTTGGGATTTTGGAGCGCTACAACCCTCAGACGGGGACATTCTTTACCCCGGTTGGAGAAATGGGCCTTGCACTGCATGAGTTGCATGAGGTCTCGGGGCTGGTGATGGGGAGTTCCCTTATGAAGAATATGTCCCGACTGCTAGGGAGCTTGACCTTATAAAGAAGGATTCCCCTGAGGTGTACGAGACCTATTGGGAAGTGATGTGCCACTTCCATATTTGTGGTCAGGTAACCGGTTGGAGGACGCATGGAGTTAGGCATCTATCCTGGGCCAATTACTTATTCAGCAATGTCAGCAAGAAGGATCATTCGATAACTCGACTGGCTCCCCTCTCTGAACAGGGAGTTGATGACATGGTCGCACAAGCTTCTGAGGGCTTTTACACCACTGGGTCGAACGAGGACGGCTTCGAACCTGATACGCTTTTCGAAAGCTATCATCACCGGGCCCGGGCTTCTATCTCTAGTCGAGCGCTGTTGGCGGGCTTCTTGATGCTGTGGTTGAAGCGTTGCGTGGTACCTACACGGCCACATGAAGTCATTATTGCCGACGTGGTGTATCCAGCAGTGCTCCTGGCCCATGGCCGTCCTATAGCCCTTCTTCCGGCCGTGGCGGCTGGCATTCAGAGCGGGTTGCGGGAGCTAGCCAAGAGACTATGCGAGGCTCCAAGGACTGTCGACTCTCAAGGCAAGCCGTATGTCGATTCAGAGGGAAACCCGACGGCAAGGCGCCCCAACCCCCGAATGGAGCTGCCTTACACGTATCTCATGGCCTGGTACGTGATGCATTGCCCTTCTCTGATGACAACGGCGCGTGGGAGTAAGAGTCCTGTCCCTTTTGTGAGGCGGCTGGAAGACTCGGATTGGAGTGACACCTATATATATTATATTCGGAAACGTCTCTCAAATGCCGCCAATTACCAGCTCAACCGCTGCTTCCCTGGAATTCCTGGTGCATCCTTTGGTGAGCAATTCACTGATTCTATAGGTCGGGATGACCTCACCCAACTGTCTGCGGGAGTCTTCCGGTGGTTGATCAATATACGACCAGGATATGTGCTGTTTCGCCAAGGGACTTCCTGCACTATCGAACCGTATATGCCAAGTCGTTTTGCCCGACAGTTTGGCTATGCTCAGCTTTATGTCGCAATCCGAATACACAACTTGCCTTCAATGGGAATTTGTGCGAAGGTGCTCGAGCCTGGTATTATAGCGTGGCTGGGGGGACAGAGGCAACTTTCCGTTTGCCCGTCAAGGAGCCGAAGAACCTTACCAGCTTCACTTTCTGCATCTGGTATTCTCGGGTAAACCAGTCACCGGATTTTGCTCCTGGGTATACGGGTGTTGAGGGCATTAATGCCTATCTCAAAACACAGTCGGAGTCTGGCAAAGGCTCGCACATGATCACCCAGTATTTAAAGGTCCAGAAAGAGCTGGAGAGAGCATCTCAGAGAGAAGCCGAGGGAGGCTCAAGAGAGGAGCCCCGAGTAACCCGGAGCAGAACCAAGCTAGGGCCACAGGAGGGGCCTTCTACCACCAAGGCTCAAGAATTGGTGAGTAAGCGTCGTCGGGGTCCTACCTCAATTGCTGGTCCTGTTTCGAAGAGGGCTCGGAGGGAATTAGCAACAGAAGTCTCTCCCTCGGAAGGCATTTCTGCTGGAGTTGAGGACTGTCCTGAAGACCTCTTTATCATGGTTGAGGAACCGCCAGAGGATAAAAATCTCCCCAGTTTAATCCGTGCTCCTAGGTCGCACAGAGGGACCTGTAAGATTGCGGGAGAGGGGGAATTGGTTGACAAACTCCCTATAGCTGACGAGGAAGTACAGCTCGTGGGAGGGAATGTCCAAATTCCAGGGTTCTCAGCTCGGCCTGAGCCTTCTTCTGCTCGTGAAGGGAGAGATAAGGCATAGCGGTCAGGGCCTCCTAGTGTCTTCATCTCCAGCGCTCGGATAATCGACCCTAGTCCTACCACTGGGGTGATTGGTGGCAAGGCCCCGGTCACCGAGGACCTTTGCGTTGAACTGTCGTCTTCCGCGTCTGATACGGAAAGCGACTTTGAAGATAAAGTCGACTACGGCCATGAACCCGCTTTTCCTGACCCGAGTAAGTTCTCACGCATCTCGGAGGGAAAAATATACGGGGGTGAATCATCGACTGCGTTACCGCCGGCTATAATCCCTGCTGAAGGTATAACTTCTTCGCCTGTCGAGGCGATGGAAACAGAGTTGACCCAGCCCAAGGGGATTGAGGCTTCGGCAGCTGAGATAACCTTGGAGGGGGCAGCTGTTGAAGTTGGGGAGCCTTCCCCTTTGCCAGGAGGGGAAACAACCATTGAGGCTGAGGAGGCTCTCACTCCGCCGGTGGAGAAGGCTACTGCTGAAGCTGGGGAGACCCCCATTCTACAGGACTCGACGCCTCTGGACCTCGATCCTAGTAAGGCAGCTCTGACTGAGGGGGCTCAGGTGGGGAGTCTGACGATCAGCACCCTTCCAGAAGGCCACACAGCTCAATCCTCGGTGGAAGTTTCTGAAGAGGTTGTGCTTACAGCTCCTTCCTTGGTCGTGGAAGCTCCTGCAGAGGCAGCGCTCCAGGAAGCGCCAGTGGGTAGTTTTGTTCTTGCCACATCGACGGCTGGCACGGCTCTTGTGCGAGAAGACCCGCCCTATATCCCTTATCCCGTGACAGAAAAAGGGTCGGGAAGCTTCTCAGGTGGTGAAGACATGGGGGAGCTGGCACGTCAGATGGTGCAACAATTCTTCACCTCGATGGGATCGTGTATTGATCTCATCTTCCGTGGACACAGCACCTTCCAGTTCGCCCAGAGGCTTCTTGAAAATATGGCCATGAGCGTCGAATTGGCGGGAGGCCCTTCACTTGCCAGGGCATGCCTGCAGGTGGTAGAGCAACTTGGAGATAACCTGCGGGAGCTGGAATCTTTGGAAGATGCAGGTTCTTCCGGCGAGGCCCAGGCCATCCTGACTAGGCTCCTAGCTGCTCAGGAACGGGAGCGACAGGAGGCGGAGGCACAGATCGCTGCCGAGGTCCGTGACCTTGAATATTCCAAGGCTGAATTTCAAAAATTAGCCGGAGATTCGAGGGAATCTGAGCTCAGTGTGCAGAGCACGGAGCAAGTCATCCTCAGAACTCGGGACATTATCGCCAAGGCGGAAGCTGTTCTTGCGCTAAATGAGGAGAAACTTGTCTCCCTCAAAAGGAGCTTGAGGAGCAACGGGCTGCTACGGCGCGAGCTGAAGAGAGTCTGTCTCTGCAATCTTCCAGGGTGGACTCTCTGCGGATGCAACTGTCTGCCAGAAGTTTCTTATCTGAGGCGGAGCTGCGGGACCGGGCTATCATGGAGGCTGAGAGGACGCGCCAGCATGAGATTCACTGCCTTAGGGAACAAATCCGTTCCTTGGTGAACCAGGACATTTAGCCTTCTTTTCTTCTTTCTTTTTTTTTGTAAAGAAAAGGGACACTCTATTTATTAAGAGTGTTTGTATCCACTTCTATCATTTTTGATATAATAGAAGTTTTCTTTGAAGCTTTTGTCCCAATTTCTTTGTCCTGTTGTGGATGAGTCCAACTCTTGATCACTAGCTGTGATTACTGAACTTAGGTAGGGCTAAGTTCTTTTAATGAGACGCGGTCTTGGCGAGACGCGGCATTAATCCCACAGGGTGAGACGCGGTCATCAGTCTACCGGAACTTAGATTTCACTAAGTCCTTCTACTGAGACACAGCGTCAATCATAAAGTGAGACGCGGTCATCATTTCATAAGAACTTAGATTCTACCAAGTCCTTTTGATGAGACGCGGCGTCAATCACAAAGTGAGACGCGGTCATCATTTCATAAGAACTTAGATTCTACCAAGTCCTTTTGATGAGACGCGGCGTCAATCACAAATCGGAACGCGGTCTTCTTGATGAGATGCGGCGTCAATCAAAAGATGAGACACGGCATTGATCCGTAAAGTAAGACGCGGCTGTCAGTCCCTGAGACGCAGCGTCAATCACAAGGTGAGACGCAGCTCTGAATAACGCAAAATCTGTCTTGCGCGGATCGGGCAGACGCAAGAGATGCAGCCTTGTCTGCTGAAGGGACGCGGTTTTCCCATCTGCGTCTAATGTGATCTGACTCAAGATATTAGGAGATCTTTGCTCGTCAGGTCTTCACTGTCGATTGGGATTCCGAGTCATCCGTTGATTCCCAAGGCAGTTATCCACGCGTCAACTCCTTATTGGACTCAGGAGTTACTGCCCTTGGACGCAAAACCGATGCGGGCGGTTGAAAACCGGCGCTTGCGACGGTTCCCAAAGCGGCGTTCCACGCGTCAATCCTTCACTGGGCCTTGACAATCGTGCGTGGTGGTTCCAATTAACGCCTCATTAATGGCAGTTATTAGGGCCTGCCTATAAATAGGGTGCGCTCCCCTTCTATAATCCAAGCTTGGATTATTTCTCTTTGGTGGATTGCTCTGAGAAGTCCCACCTTTTTCAGAAAAGAGTTTCTTGATAGGGACTCCGTCTGCATGGACGAAGGTAATTCCGAGGATGAAGATGACCCAGAGCTCTCACGCTTCGGTTTGGTCTCTTCAAGAAGAACCCCCTCTCGGATCATCTTGGACGCCTGCGTTTGGGTGCAGAGAGGCCAACTCTGGCCAGAGGTCTCTGCTGGTATGTCCCCCGATGATGTGTATAGCCTGAACTTCGGCATGATGATCTGAATGAAGTCCCGGTGCATTCCTCCTCTGGAATTTGTGCCAGTGACTTCTCTGAATGCAGGCGCTTGACGCTGGCTTTGCCCATTGCGTTTTACTACCTTAGCGCGTTTCAGACCTGAATCTTGCAACTCCTGTTCACCCAACAGAGAGACGGCAATTTTTGGCGTTCTGAAATTCTCTGCGTCTGGTGCATTAGGCGCGGGTACAAACTGAGGCCGCGTTTGAATCCTATGCGTGGCGCAGTTTGACTTGCGTCTGTTTGACTGTGCGGGTCATTCCCGCGTCTGAAGTCTTGAATGGCTGCCGCGTTCTGTTACTCAGTTTCCTTTATAGAAAATGTACTGAGTTCCAGATTTTCTGACTCTCTTGCTTATTCTTTGCAGGTAGGCTTGCTTGTCCTTTTTCAGGTTTGCTGGGCCCCAGGAAGAATATACCGGCTGGCGAACTTGCTCCACGTTCGTTTGTGAGAGATTAAATTATGGTCCTCGTCGTTTGTGAGAGATTAAATTATATCTCTGACGAGAACCCAACCCTCGCCAAGGTCTCTTCAGATCTGGTGCAAGAGATGGATAGGCCGAGTGTCGGCGAGGGTGGTCCGGCGGTTACGGTGGCGGAGAAGATCCTCTTCCTCTCCCAACTCCAGAAGTGACATCGAGGACATTCCGTTGGATGGCCTGCTGGGGAAAGGGATGGTGATGAATGCAGGACTCTCTGCTGCCGCTGGACCGAGTGGAGGGTGGCATCCTTTGTGATGACTCCGAAACTTCTGCTCTCACCCCAAGAGTGACTCCATGTTTGTTGGATGATCTGCTAGGGAAAGAGATGCGCCTGAACGAAGGGTTGCAGGACCTTCTGTTGCCACCAGACCTCAAGAACACCATTGCTCTCGGCTTGGTCAGCTAGGGCGCTTTCGAAGTTGGCGTCATGCATCAAAATGCAACCGGTTCCAACAGTCGTCATTTCTTCAGACATCATGCACTTAGGATCAGATGCGGCTTCAAGGAGTGAGTACGGCCTCAGAGAGAGAGAGGGACTTCTTTGTACTCCTTAATTGTAACACTCAATCTTATTGTATAAGAGAGCGTTTTGTATCACTTTCATGTGTTTGGATATGAATAAAAGTGACACTTTTCTTTTTGCCTCTTTCTGTTGTCTTGAACGTTTTGTTTTAGAAGCAAAAGAATGATTTTGGTGGGCCTGCCACTTTATAAAAGAAAGTGACAAGTAGAGCGCGTACCCCCAGTGAAGGTGAACTTTTATCAAGGATTTGGGGATTAACTTGATTTAAGATCAGCTGGGGATTTTGATAGAAGCATTGTTTATCGGTGTAATGTTAACCAACAATGCCTCCAAAATGAATTTGATACTCGGTTGGGGAGAATATCAAATGAAACTAGACTCGTGGGGAATCTAGTAAGATTTTTACCGCTAGAGGTGTGATATTAACTTAACGGTTTAGAAGTAGTCTTGTCAGAAGTGTAATATTAACTTGACAAGACGTGAGTTAGAGGTGTGATATTAACCTAACTCATCAGCATCTCAGTTTTATTTGGGAAAACTGAGGGTGTCACTGTCATAGGTGTGATGTTTAACTTAACAGTGATAGAAATGCTAGAGGTGTAATGTTGAACTTGGCATTAGTCGTCTCGGCTTAAAGAAGTCGAGGAAAGGTCATAGCCATAGGTGTATTGTTGAACTTAGCAATGACTCGGATGCTAGAAGTGTAGTGTTAACTTGGCATCGTCCATTTCAGCTTCGATATGGAAGTCTGAAGAAAGGTGACTATCAGAGGTGTGATATTAACTTGACAGGCACTCGATGTACTGCTTAGAGGTGTAATGTTAACTTAAACAGTAGTTTTGTCAGAGGTGTGATATTAACTTGACAAGGATTTGCTTGCGATAGGAGCAATTTGAGGACCTGTCATTCTATTGATGAGAATTGACAAGTGGAATTTGAGGTGCCAGAGGTATAGTGTTAACTTGGCAAATTTGAGAGTTTGTTACTCTATGCAGAGTTAACAAGCCAGGTTTGTACTCGACAAAGAGTATTCATTACCAGAGGTATAGTGTTAACATGGTAATGATTGCATTTTGTGGTCCTACCATTCTATGGATGAGAATTGGTAAGGGATTTTTGGAGGGAAGAGTGGAATTAAGTCCACTTAGGATTTTTAGCAAATCCTCAGCTGTCAACGGGTTTGTCATGCCTTTACCAACTACCGTTTGAGTTGGGCTAGCCATGCTATTCCCCTCAGCATGATGAGTTGTCGAAGACTTATGTTGGACTTAAAAGCCAGCATTTTCTTCTATCCTTAGCCGTCGGAGGCGTCGGATCAAATGGGAACGTGTCCCTTAGGATTTTTAGCAAATCCTCAGCTGTCAACGGGTTTGTCATGCCTTTACCAACTACCGTTTGAGTTGGGCTAGCCATGCTATTCCCCTCAGCATGATGAGTTGTCGAAGGCTTATGTTGGACTTAAAAGCCAACATTTTCTTCTATCCTTAGCCGTCAAGGGCGTCGGATGTTTGATCAGAGGTGTATTTTTAACTTGATCGGTGGAAGAATGCCATCTAGGGATAGTATTTCTTCAGGAATTTGCCATTGATTGGCATCATGAGTGTATCGCCATTTGAGGTTATGAGGCGATACGATCCATTTGAGTAGACTGACTCTACCACAAACGGTCCTTCCCATTTGGGTTGGAATTTTCCTTTCGTCTTGTGCGTCATGACCATGGGTCTTCGGACGGCTAAGACGAGGTCGCCTTTCTTGAAAGTTCGCAATTTGACTTTCTTGTTGAAGGCTCTGGTGATACGAGCTTGGTAAAGCTCGATTTGTTGTTGGGCCTGCAGACGCTTGTCGTCCAAGGCTTCCAATTCTTGGAGTCGCTGTCGATGCTTCTCCTCTGTTGTCATCTCCGCTGTCAAGGCGACGCGAAGAGATGGAATTTGGATTTCCAGTGGAAGGACGGCTTCGCATCCGTACACCAAGGAAAATGGCGTGGCTTTAGTTGGGGTTCGCACAGTCGTGCGATAGGCCCATAAGCATTCGCCCAACTTATCGTCCCAGTCTCGTTGACTTTTCGAGACGAATTTCTTGAGAAGCTTGCCAATAGTCTTATTGAAAGCTTCTGCGAGGCCGTTAGCGGGCGGATAGTATGCCGTTGATGACACACTCTGGATTCTGAATTTGGCGCAGAATCTCTGAAAAGCCTGGCTGATGAACTGGGGTCCATTGTCATGGACAATCCGCCGAGGCACACCGAAGCGGTAAATAACGTGATGTTTCACGAACTTGATCACGTTAGAAGATTTCACCTCTTTCAAAGGGATAGCTTCGGCCCACTTTGAGAAGTAATCGGTTATCGCTAGGATGAACCGATGTCCCTTTGATGATGGTGGGCTGATAGGACCAACCACGTCCATCCCCCACATTTCGAACGGCCAGGTAGAGGTCGTAGAGTGGAGGTATCCTGGTGCTTGATGGATGAAATCGCCATGTATTTGACAGGCGTGACATCTTTTGGCATAGGCAACAGCATCGGCAACCATCTTGGGCCAGTAGTAACCCAATCTTTGGAGTCGGTTGCCAACTTCGGGCCAGGTTGATGAGCTCCACACGTACCATCGTGGGCTTCTTTCAACACTTCGTGGGCTTCTTTTAATGAGAGGCACCGGAGCAGGATCCCATCATGCGATCTACGATACAATGTTCGCGAAATCGCATTGTAGTAGAATTTGGAGGCTTTCCTTCGGATGGCAGCCGCCTCCCTGGTGTCTTCGGGCAAGATGCCGTACAAGACAAAATCAATGTAGGGGAATCGCCAGTCTTTAAGTTCTGGATCGGTCGACACTCAAGTGTTTCCTTACCGCGACGATCTCCCGTTGACCTCTGATAGTCTCCGAGGGGACTTTTTGGGCAGTATAGGTCGTGGCTATAGACGAATACCTTCTCCATTGCTCCAGCTGGAAGAGCTAAGGAGGCAGCAAGGGATGCAAGTGCATGCGCATTTTGCTTGCGCGGTACATGGTCGATGTAGAAGTTTGAAAACCTCTCGGCCATGTGGATTGTCGCGTTGTAGTAGGGTACTAGATCTTCATGCCTGACCTCATACTCTCCGCGAACTTGGCTGACGATGAGTTTAGAATCACCGTACGCCTCGAGATTTTTAACGCCAATCTCATCGGCGAATTGCATCCCAATCAAAAGAGCGTTGTATTCCGCCACATTGTTGGAACAGGGCTCGGTTAACGAGATAGCTCGGGGAATCACGTAATTTTGTGGGGAGACGAGTACCACTCCTACCCCCGCTACTGTGTGTCCCTCCGAGCTTGCCCTTGATGCACCGTCGAAGAAAAGTTGCCATACTTGACTTTCGAACGACGTCTGAGCTAGGCAGACTTCGGCGACCTCATCTGGGAGATCCTCGTAGAGTTTGGCTGCCCTGGGATCTGGGTGTTCAGCTAGGAAGTCCGCCACCGCTTGTCCTTTAATGGCTTTTTGTGGCAGAAAATGCATCTCATATTGTGATAGCAATATGGCCCATTTTGCCAGCCGGCCATTTAGTGAAGAAGGCTTTGTCATGAGTAACCTCAGGGGGTTGACTTGGATATGACATTTATGGTTTGGCCCACCAAATAGTGTCGCATTTTCTGAATGGCGAACACCAGTGCCAAACATTCCTTCTCGATCGGGTTGTACCGATGTTCGGCTCCGATCATCGTTCTACTTAGGTAGTAGATTGCTTGTTCTCGCCCCTGGTCATCATTCTGAGCTAGTAGAGCTCCCAAAGAATGATCCATTGATCGGACGTACACCAGGAAAGGCTTTCCGGATACCGGAGCTTCCAGGACTGGTGGTTGGGTGAGGTAGTGCTTGATCTCCTCAAATGCTTGCTGGCAAGCGTCGTCCCAAATGAACGAAACGCCCTTCTTCATCAGCTTAGCGAAGGGTTGGCATCTCCCGGAGAGATTTGAAATGAATCTGCGGATGTATGCCAATCGTCCTTGTAATCCTCTGAGCTCCTTGAGGCTTCTGGGGGGTTGCATCTCTTGGATAGCGCGGACTTTCTCCGGATCCAAATGGATTCCTGTGGAAGTCACGACAAACCCTAGGAATTTGCCACTGGCTACCCCCAGGAAGGACTTGGTGGGGTTCATCTTCAATTGATGAGCCCGCATGATGTCGAAGACCACCCTCAGGTCTGCTATGTGATCACCTTTAGTGCGGCTTTTCACCGCAATGTCGTCGACATAACATTCCACCGTTTTGCGTATCTGCCGATGGAAAATGGCATTCATGGCCCTTTGGTAGGTTGCCCCCGCATTTTTCAGACCGAAGGGCATGACGGTGTAGCAATATACCCTAGAGGTGTCCTGAAGGAGGTGTGCTTTTCGTCATCGGGATACATCTTGATTTGATTATATCTGAGAACCCGTCCATAAAGGACATTCGCTCGAATCCACAAGTATTGTCAATCATGACATCTGTGATTGGCAATGGGAATTCGTCTTTGGGGCAGGCCTCGTTTAGATCACGGAAGTCGATGCAGATCCGGATCTTCCCGTTCTTCTTGGCGACGGGGACGACGTTGGCTACCCAGTCGGGATGCTGTTCCTCCCTGATAAAGCCGGAGTCAATAAGCTTCCTGACTTCTGATTGGATTGCCTCCATTATCTCTGGACGGAACCGTCGCTGCTGTTGTTTAACGGGCTTCATGTCCGGATTGATGTTGAGGCGATGCATAGCCACTTGAGGATCAAGTCCAGGCATGTCCTCATAATTCCAGGCGAAGACATCTATATACTCTTGTACAAGAGATATTAGATCCTTCTTCTCTGGAGGTGACAGGCCGTCACTTATGAAGATGGGTTTAGGATTGTCTTCATCTCCTAGGTTGACTTGAACAACCTTGTCTTCTGTGGGTGGCTCACGCTGTTCAAAGCGGGTGTCCCAAAGAGCATTCAAATGTTTGATCCAAGGATCTGTATCGGATTGGATCATTTCTTCATCTTCATCCTCCAGATGGCTTGTCGAAACCATGTTTACTGAAAGCCCTTTGAAGATGTTGCCGACACTGACATCTGATTCCCATGACGACGTGTCTGATGAGCAGTCATGACTTGACAGTCTCTCCGAATCAGAGGCTGATGGCACTGGAGTTGATATATAGCCCAACCCCGGCGCGTCCGATGATAGTAATCAGGGGTTTTCCCTTTCGGTACAAAGGATCGAAGCAGTGTTCTTCTTCCTTTTCCGAAGTTCAACCCAGGCCTGTTGGTTAGATCATACCCCATGCGCTTCATCATCTTGAGCGTTCTTGGTTCATAATGATCGAACTGAGGGGATTCATCCTCACCTTCCGATTCTTCGTGGGGCATTGGTTCAGATGCGATTCGCCCAAAAAGTATTGGTCTTTGGCCTTTTCGTCCGGCTGGAACCATGAATACAGACTCTTGCGCGTCACCATTATCTTGGTATGTCCCGAAGGATGATTTCACCGGTACATGCAAAGATGTCAAGGCATCTATTGCCGACCAGAGGTCATCGTCCACGTCGGTAGTGGTATCCGACGGTATTGAATCGGAAACATACACAGGAAAATACGCAAGTCTAAATCTTCATTAATGTACCAACCACCCGCATCGTCGGTGGTATCAACATCGAGCTTATTAGTGCTCTTTACAATGGGCTCCAACTCCCACAGGCACTCTTCTTTCTCAGGCTCAACGTCAGCTTCATTACCAGAGTCTGGCTCCTCTGGTTGTGGGGTTTCATTAGTCTCCTCCGGATCCTGATATAAGAGGGAGTCCGTGAAATAATTTTCAACCCCTTTAAACGGATGCCTTTCGGCAATCAACGTTCGGACCTGTCCACTCTCGTCAATGTATTTCATGACTTGGTGGAGAGTAGAGGGAACGATGGAATTGCGGTGAATCCATGGTCGTCCCAGCAACAGGTTGTAGGAAGTGTCCGCGTCAATGACGTAACACGTCACTTCTGACTTGAGGCTCCCGATCTGGCATTTGAGCTTGATCTTCCCCATTGGGCGGGAGCTGTTGGCATTGAACCCGTAAATAGTCGTCTGGGTAGGGCTCAGACGATGGGTTGGAATGCCTAGAAAACTGCATAACCCGGCGAGGTATGATGCTCAGCGCGGACCCTGGGTCTACCTGATGCGGTTCACCTCGGATGACCAATATACCCTGTGAAGTATAGGGGTCGGTCATGCTTCCCTTTAACCTGCATGTCATCTGTTGTGAAGGTGATGCAGGGAGCATTTGGGGAGGTGTGGAGGCAATCCTCTTCATCTTCCTCCCTTGGCACGCGGGTCATAAAGACCTCAGCATTTGCCAGAGCTTCTTGT
Organism: Agave tequilana; assembly: GCA_038442645.1. NCBI lineage: Eukaryota > Viridiplantae > Streptophyta > Magnoliopsida > Asparagales > Asparagaceae > Agave > Agave tequilana. The sequence goes on along the minus strand of JAVJIF010022998.1, from coordinate 19,426 downwards.
AGAGCCTCTTCTGGTTGACTTTGATAGCCTCAGGAGCTCATACAAGGTAATGCGTGCCGGGATGTTGGCTAGTTGAGCCAAGACGTCGAAGCGGTAAGGTGTCGAGGATCCTTCCGTTACACCTTTTGCAAGAACTCGAGAAAACCGAGTTTCTTTCTGCTTCTCCCCAGGCTGTTTAGAGGAGGGCTTGGCTGGTTCCACGGCTGGTTGCGGAGAAGCCGCTGCTGTCTCACCGTACTGCTTCAAGTATGCCTGTCCTGAACGGGTCCCTGCCGTAGGTTGGCTGGGCTCTGCGGCCAGGACTATTGTTTCCTCTTCTGAGTCAGTCAGCGAGGGAACATCAGTGTCCGCTTCTCGAGAAGAGGCGCATATCACATGGCAAGATGAAGCCTTCCCTTTGCCTTTGGACTTCCTGTTGGTCACAGTCGTCCATTGTTGCTTGTCGACGAGGTCAGGTGGACCCACATGATTTCCCCTCGAGGTGTAGGGACGGGTACCAAGCCTTTCTCCTGCTGCTGATGAGGGTCTGTGTTGACCACCCTCAGTTCTCCTTTCGGGACAGAGATCACCCCCACGGGTGTCGGGGGTCGTGTCCCAAACTGGAGAATCGACGTCATGTTGGCCGTCATCTTCTTCTGCTCCGGTCGGAGTTTTAATACCTCCGCGTCAATCAGAGCTTGAAGGATGTCCTTAAAGACATAGCAGCTTTTGGTAGGATGTCCGAGCATCCTGTGGTATAAGCAGTAGGTGGGATTGTCGTCTTGCCGACCTCCTCCGGGCGCCTAATTCAGGGAGCTTCAGTCGATTGCTCTTGTTGAGTAGCTTGAAGAGCGAATCGACGTGTTCCTCCTTGAAGGAATACTGCTTGTTGGGGCGTGGCTGGCTTGAAGAGCCACTTGCCCTGCCGTTTGAGGTTTGGTGGGAGATTTGGTCTCCGTCGCCAAATTATCCTTCCGCTTGGTTTGGAGGGATGTGTCTGGTGCACGCCTTGTCGACCTCTCTGGCCTGGGCTTGCCTTCTTCCGCTCTGACGCGGGCGACAATCTCCTCAGCCTGTTCACCTTGCTGGACTAATTGTTTCAGGTGCGGCTTTCAGCAACTCCTATTGAGCAAGGAGTGAGGTTTGGAGATTATGGCGACATGTTTCTACCAGGGTGGCCTGGGTCATGCCGCTTGGACATCGGAGTGCCATGTTCCGAAATCTTTCTACGAAAGACTTAACGGACTCTCCCTTTCGCTGTTTTGTAGCTAAAAGGGTAGGCATTGTGACCTCCGAATCATCTTCGAAGAAACGTGTTAGAAACAGCTTCTCCAAGTCGCCCCAGTTCTTGATGGAACCTTCGGGGAGCTTCATGAACCATTCAAAGGCCAACCTTTCAGGGTGCCGATGAACAGTCGCGCCAGGATGGCATCGTTATCTACCACATTCCGGTCTGGGATTTGAAGTAGTAGATGTGCTGGTTGGGTGACCCCTTCCCGTCGAATGCTTGGAGAGTTGGAGCCTTGAACTTAGGAGGGTACGGGACTAAGTCCCACTCGGCCGGATAGGGCCGGACTACCCCAGCTTCTTGGAGGCCTTTACGGTTGGTAAGGGCCTCGAGGCGCTGCTCCAGTTGACTCATTCTTTTAGCATGAGCCTTTCCCGGGGTCTGGTCGCTTCTTGCCTGCGACGAGGGCTTGGACACATCCGAGGTAGATCGTCGTGTCTCGTCAGAAGATTCGGAGGGTGGGCTTCCTCCCTTTCTCCCTTTCCCCTTCGGTCGTCTAGGAGGAGATCTCGCTCTTTCTTCAAGCAATTTCTCAAGCATATGCTTGAGGGAGTCAATGGATCTCTGTTGAGAGGCGATTATATCCATCTGGTGCTTCTGCGTCTGTTCTAAACGCCTGGTCGTCTCCTCAGGAGTGTCGGCCATGTAGGCGGAAGCCTCCTTATCGACGGAAGAGTTTGAAGCCTGCGACTCCACTATAGCGGAGTGAGAACCACCCATTCTAATGCCGCGGGCTAAGGCATTATAGTCAATTGGGGGAATGGCCCCTGTCCGGGTGCGAGTGTGTTGATACACCCCCTCCGGTTCAGAGTCAGATTCCTCTGAGTTGACCATTAGTTGTTTTCCCTTGCTTTTGCTAGTCATGTTTGCAGTAAGCTCCGGGTATTCAACATCTGAGAAAGTTCTCCTCCTGTGGGAGCGTCTTCTCTTGGCTGATGGGGGAATCAGGGTCAGCTGTCTAATTAAAGACGGCTGGTGCACGCCTGACTCGCAATGGCATCCAGAGAGCATCTGGATGAGCTGTTGACAGCAGCATGGAAAAGTGGTCTGATTGGCACTCCTCTTCCTTGTCAAATAATCCCTCAAATCTGTGGGAGGGGGATTAAAGAGACTGGTCTCGCAACGTCGACGACGGGAGACAGTCATGTGCTGTTCAGCCTGGACACAGGTTTCAGAAACGCGGCTGTCGCGTCGCGGCTGCGTCACGCGCGTCTGGCGTCTCTGTTGATATGAGACGCGACTTTCGCGTTGCTGTCTGCTGCGTTGGAGCAGAGAGACTTGGGAGAGAGTGGGCTGCTGGGCCCCACGCCTATGGGCGCGTGCTTCCTGCGTTTGACAAGACGCAGAAGCTTCGCTTCGGCGTTTGGCAAGTTGGTCTTCAGAGGGCTCAACTTGGGGAGTCTCGCGTTTGGGTCGCCAAACACGGACCTCTCGCACTGGACGAGGTGCGGGCAAGGCATCGGATCGTACGCTGCGTTCAACCCCAGTCAGAAAACCAACGGTTCCGACCGAGTGTTGACGCGCGCGTCTTCTCTGTCAACGCTCGGCATTCCGATGCGCCGTGGAGGAAGAGAGAAGCCAACAACTTCCTGGTTTGTAGAACCAGGGGTGTTTGCCACGCGGGTCTCCTGAGAGACGCTGACGCGGGCGTTCTGTGCGACACGGTCGATCGCACCAGTAGATGTGCCGGGGACCACGCGGGCCTTCAGAGAGGCGTTGGCGCGTGTGTTCTGCGCGACGCGGTTGATCGCAGCAGAGGTGTCTGAGGTTACGCGGGCCTTCTGGGAGGCGTCGGCGCGTGAACCAAACTTGGCACAGTGGGCAGCAGGAGCACCCGACAGAGCCTCAGATTGGGCTTCAGGGGGCTGTCCACTTGAGACCCTGCGGCAGACGCGGGTCTTTGGGCTCTTGGAGCCAGAAGAGAGGAACTCTTCATACTTCGCCTGGTCGAACTCGACGACGAGGGATTCGACCATTTTCCCCTTACGGAGAACGTCATCTTGCACCACGGTGCGCTCGTCAGTAACGAAGGTAGTCCCCAGCGGAGTCGCCATCTCTTGTAGGGTGCCGGAAAATCCTGGTGGTCTGAGAAAGTGGTTTTAGCTGTAAAAGACTTCCTTGATTCAAGCGAAACGATTACAACCAAAAGAACTACTCTTCCCTCTTTTCCAGTTACAAGGGAGGGAGGATGTCTGAATCTTCCCTTTGTTTAAAGCTGGGTTCTTCGTGTGGCGATGGAGAGTGAATCTTGTTCTCCGTGACCAGATGACCGTCCTGGACCGTCGGGGGTCTTCTCTTCGGTCGGTAGAAAGAGTAACTCAGCTCCGTCTACCAAAACTCTCAAAGAGGAGGTAGGCGAAGAGCGGCTAGTACTCAGTAAGCTCGCTGAAGAGTCGTGCTTCTCTCTTGATGATCCTCCTGCCTGGATTCGATCGATTTTGATGATGCCCTATCTCAAAGCTCTCTCTCTTCAAAACTCCGATCTTCTGCCAAGCTTCGATCCTCTCAAGCCTCTATCCCCTGTGTGTCTCTGTCCCCTTCATAGCAAAACAAGGCTATTTATAGGGATCTCAGGGGGTGAAGGTGCCTCCTGAAAACGCTCCCGAATGAGGGGCCACTACCCGCTACATGCGCGGTGACTGGCCCCGCAATCAGGGCAGTTGCAACTGAGACGCGGGCATTGGGCCAAACGCGCTTTGAAGTTTGAGACGCGAGCGTCGAGCCAAACGCGCCTTGAGACGCGGGCTTCGGGCCTTCACGTCTGGATGCTGAGGCGCGGGCTTCGGGCCGACGCGTCTTGAGGCTGAGACGCGGGCTTCGGGCCGACGCGTCTGAACGTTGTGACGCGGGTTAGAGCCAACGCGTCTTAATGCTGAGGCGCGAGCATCGATTTCTCGCGTCTAGAGCTTGAGACTCTGCTTCCTTAATGGCTGGTCTGTTAGTCATTTTTAGACAGCCTACAGTGAAATTTTAAAAATTACAACCCTAGGGTAAATTCTGGTTATTAGAAGGAAAAGGAAGTATATAAAGGGAAGATAACCTAAGTGCTATGGTCCATTATTTTTTTATATTTTGTTTATTTTATTTTATTATTTTTATATTTTATTTTGTTTTTATATTTTTCTATTTTTCTATTTTATTTTATTATTATTATTTTGTTTATTTTGTTTTGATTTACAAGGGAAGTCCCAAAAGATTTATAAGAAACACGGGGGAGAGGGTAGAAAGATTTGGTCACATGTACATTGGGTCATAAAGACCCAGTTCGAGAGTATCGTGTGACTCAGACTCTATGGTGAAAAATGGCTTAAGTCGTTGGCCATTAACTTTGAACATGTTGTCACTCTTAGGATCGGAAATCTCAATCGCACCATGAGGGAAGACAGTGTGTACAATGTATGGTCTTGACCACCTGGTTTTCAGCTTACCAGGGAAAAGGTGAAGTCTAGAGTTGTACAACAGAACTTTTTGTCCTGGGATAAAATTCTTCCTATGAATGGATTTGTCATGAAAGAGTTTAGTTCTGTTTTTAGAGATCCAGTGTTATCGTATGCATCATTTCTTAACTCTTCTAGCTCGAAAATATGCAACTTTCTCAAGTCATCGGCTTTCTTTAAGTCAAAGTTTAACTGTTTTATCGCCCACATAGCACGGTGCTCTACCTCCACAGGAAAATGGCAGGACTTCTCAAATATAACTCGATATGGAGACATACCGAGGACAGTCTTGTAAGCGGTCCGATATGCCCATAAGGCATCAATGAGTTTGACGGACCGTCCTTACGGTTTTGTCCTATAGTTTTCTCCAATATCATTTTAATTTGTCTATTAGTAACTTTCACTTGCCCGTTCGTCTGAGGGTGACAAGCCGTGGATAATTTATGAGAAATAGAGTATTTTCGCATTAGGGCTTCAAAAGCCCAGTTGCAGAAATGACTCCCGTTGTCACTAATTATCGCACGGGGGCTCTGAAGCGCGAAATGATATTTTCCCTTAAGAATTTGATGACAACCTGGTTGTCATTTGTTCTGGTTGGAACAGCTTCAGCCCATTTTGAAACATAGTCTACACCTACCAAAATGAATTGGTTGCCGTAAGACGTAGGAAAGGGTCCCATGAAATCGATGCCCACAAATCAAAAATTTCTACCTCTAAGATCAGTGTAAGGGGCATCATGCTTCTTCGTGTGATACGACCCGTCATTTGACATTTGGCACAGAATTTACAAAAAGTATAAGCATCGTTGAAGAGAGTAGGCCAGTAGAACCCACTCTAAAGGACTTTCTCAGCAGTCTTTCGTGGACCAAAGTGTCCACCACATGCTAACTCGTGACTAAATGTCAAAACACTCTGATGTTCATCCTCAGGAAGACACCTTCTAATTATCTGGTCAGGGCAATATTTGAATAAATACGGTTCATCCCAGAAGAAAAATCGTATTTGTTCATAAAGCGGTGCTTGTCCTGACCTGACCAATTTGAAGGTGTTCGTCCGATTGCAAGGTAGTTTGTAATATCAACATACCAGGGCTCTTTACACATCGTGAAGATGTGTTCGTTAGGAAAGTTCTCATTGATAGGTATTGTCTCAGTTGGTACATTGAGAATCCTCGAAAGGTGATTTGCCACTACATTCTCAACGCCCTTTTTATCTTTGATCTCCAAGTCAAACTCTTGCAAAAGAAGTATCCATCGAATTAGTCTAGCTTTTTCATCCTTCTTGACATCAAGTATCGTAGGGCGGAGTAATCGGTGAAAATCATCGTCCTAGACCCTAGTAGGTATTGGCGAAACTTCTCCAACGCAAACACAACTGCTAAAAATTCCTTTTCAGTCATTGTGTAATTTAGTTGGGCTTCGTTGAGCGTCCTACTAGCATAATAAATCACATGTTGTCTATTATCAATACGCTATCCTAGAACAGCGCCTATGGCATAACCGAAGGTGTCACACATAATTTCAAAGGGTCTAGTCCAATCAGGCGTTGAGATTATTGGCGCCGAGATAAGTCTTTACTTTAACTCCTCCCAAGCTCGTAGACATTCTTCATCAAAATTGAAGGGTACAACTTTTCCTAAGAGATTAGTTAAAGGTCTAGCAATTTTGCTAAACTCCTTAATAAATCTTTTATAGAAGCCAGCATGCCCTAGGAATGATCGAATGTCTTTTAGGCATTTTAGCTCCGGGAGCTTTACTATCACTTCCACTTTTGCTTTATCAACTTCAATTCCTCTATTTGAAATTTCGTGCCCCAGAACGATTCCGTGCTTGACCATAAAATGATACTTCTCCCAATTGAGTGTCAAGTTTATCTCTATGCATCTTTGTAAAACCAGTTTCAGATGATGCAAGCACTGGTTAAAGGAATCGCCATATATAGAGAAATCATCCATGAAAATTTCCAAAAATCTTTCCACCATGTCAGAGAAGAGACTAAGCATGCAACGTTGGAACGTTGCAGGAGCATTGCATAGGCTGAAGGGCATTCTTCGGTATGCAGATATTCTAAAGGACAGGTGAAAGTAGTCTTATCTTGATCCTCAGGAGCGATAGGGATTTGATTGTATCCTAAATATCCATTTAGGAAACAATAATATTCATGTCCAGCTAGTCTCTTGAGCATTTGATCTATGAATGGAAGAGGGAAGTGGTCTTTACATGTGACAGCGTTCAATTTTCTGTAATCAATACAGACTCGAATCTTCATTGGAAGATGAGTTTGTACTAATTCCTTCTATCATTTTCTACCACGGTAAAGCCTGCCTTCTTTGGCACAGCGTGGACTGGACTAACCCATTAGCTGTCGGATATAGGATAAATAATCTCATTGTCTAGCAACTTTAGAATTTTAGCTCGGACAGCCTCTTGCATGATTGGGTTTAATCGACGCTGTGGGTCACGTTTTGGCTCTACATCTTCCATTAAGTAAATCCGGTATTGTACAACGGATAGACTAATTCCCTTTATATCAGCCATGGTCCAACTAGTGGCTTCTCGATTTTCCCTCAACACCACAAGAAGATCCTCTTCCTATTGTTCCTTAAGATGAGACCCTATTATCACAGGGAAAGCTTCCTTTTCACCCAAGTACTGGTACTTGAGATGACTAGAAAGAGCTTTAAGCTCGGAAGAGGGGACGTGATCTATTGATGGTTGTTCTTCTTGTAGGGGAAGGATAGGGGTTGCATTTGTTGCCCACTCCACTGTGAATTCAATGATTTAGTCAAGGTTGAAGTCATCAGACTCCAATTCAAATTCTCCGTCAAACTCATATTCAATCTCCTTGTCGTGTTCGCTTGTTAATCCTTCTATTAAGTTCACTTCAAACGACTGATCATCCAAGTCTCGAGGTTATTTTCCCAGGTGAAAAATATTTACCTCTTTCGTCATATCTCCAAAAGTCAGACGCATCGACTCATTCCTACAATTTATGATTACATTTGTGGTGGTTAGGAAGGGTCGTCCTAAAATGATAAGGGTCTGTGCTTTCGGATTGTGTACGGGTTGTGTCTTCAGAACGATGAAATCTACGGGGTAAATGAATTCCTGACCCGTATTAGAACATCTATAATCTCCCATTTAGGAAGCTTTACAGATCGGTCTGCTAATTGTATAGTAACTCTGGTTGGACGAAGGTCGCCCAGCCCGAGTTACTGATACATAGAAAAGGGAAGTAGATTGATATTGGCTCCTAGATCAAGTAATGCCCTGTTTATTGTGGTCTGTCCTATGATATAGGAAATAGTTGGACTCCTAGGGTCTTTGTATTTAACAGGAATGGGCCCGGTGAGCAACTCACTTATGTTTGATGTAAGGAAGACCTTCTTTGGAATATTTGTTTTTCTTTTCTTAGTGCACATATCTTTTAAGAATTTTGCATATGATAGGACTTGTTGTATGGCATCAAGAAGGGGCACATTGATCTGAACCTGTTTGAACATTTTCCTAATCTTCTCCATTTGAGCAGTAGTCTTGTTATTTGCTAGCCTATTAGGGAATGGCACAATAGACTTGTAAGGTTGCTCATCTGTTTTGTCTTTATTATTAGATTTAGAGGTTGACAGTTGTGAACTTGAAGATGGATCATTTGAGTTGGTGGTATAATTACAGGATAACTTGACACTGGTTTACTAGGAACAGGATGACTAGAAACTTGATTATCAATTTGTTTTCCATATCTCAAGATATGAACAATATTGTATTGACTTGGACCTATATCTTAAGCTTCATGAATAGGAAAGAGGTTTTTAGGATTTTGCAATGGCTGACTTGACAGTATTCTCTTTGTCTTTCATTTAATGCGTTAGCCAATTAACCTATATGAACCTCTAACCGATTGATAGCTTGGTGGTGGTTGTTCATCATTCAGGCCTGGGTTTTGGACAAGGTTTCAATCATTCTTTCCAAATCTGACAATTTTTTATCTGGATGATTCTGTGGTTGGTGTTGCTGATATGTGGGCTGGAAGTTATGTTGGTAATTGGATTGAAAGTTTGGTTGACTCTAGTGGAAACTGGGTTGATGAGATTGAGCAGGGTATTGGTATGAGAATTGTTGCCTTGGTTGCTCATGACCAGACTGACTCCATGAGAAATTTAGATGGTTCCTCCATCCCGGGTTGTAGTTTTAGAGTATAAATTGTAGTTGGGTCTGGTTATATGCTGCATTCATATTTTCAGAGTACATTTGAGCTTGGTAGACAGGACACTCCTCAAATAGGTGGTTGAGAGCATGGCAGTAGGTACAACCGAGATTGATCACTGTGTTGGGTTGACCTGATTCACTGAATTGGGTTCTCTAGCTTCTAATAGTTTAGCTTCTTCATCAGTTTTGTTATTTTTGTTTCGGCAGCTATAGAGGATTCACTTGAATGTATACTGGTTCTAGAAGTGGTGGGGTTAGTTTTTTTGGGTTAAGACTCCCACTGAATGATTTTTTCTGCTAAAACTTCAAAGAGGTCCCAACCCTGGTTCTCATCTTTCTTCAAAATTTCCCTGAAACATAGTCTCAAGGAGCGTCTTAGTTTGATAGTCTAGGCCGTCATAGAGAATTTAGCACTACCGCCACTTCTCTATGCCGTGATGAGGACATTGGGCTAATAAATCCTTAAACCGTTCAAAATACTTTTAGAATGGTTCACTTGTTTCCTGCTTAAGCTGCATTATGTTTTTCTGATGAAGGCCGTTTATGAATGGGATAGAACTTCTTCAGAAAGACTTTGACAAAATCATCTCATGATGAGATAGAACTGGCAGGCAGATTATATAGCCACTTCTTGGCTATGCCCTTAAGTGAGAAGGGAATGAACCTCAATCTAACAGCGTCTTCCCCCAGTTGGGGAATCTCATCATCAAACACACTTCTTCAAACTCACGAATGAAGAAATATGCGTCCTCAGATTCTAGGCCATGAACCTAGGGAGTGTGTTTATGAACTGAGGTTAAGCGCAAAATTGTTTCCATTTGCCTAAGGTAGAGGAATGCATGAGGAAGTGAAGTGTGAATTGGGTAGAACTTGTCTTGGAGAGAAACAGGGTTCGCCATGATTAGGATTGTGTCAGGAAGTTGTGCAAGTGTAAAGTCCTAGCAAATCTTGATGAAATTGGATCCCGATACCACTCTTGCATGCACAATCCAAACAACGTTCACCAAGCAAACAAACGAAAAAGGGAAAATAATAAACAAAAATAAAGAAAAGTAATCACAAGCTATCTATGATCCCTAGACCTAGACGACTCCTAACTGGTCGATGAATCGAAGAAGGTCGTTGCTTGAGTCAGACCGCAGCTAATCAGCCAGGTAGGGGCAAAATACGGTGGGAGGTATCCGTGCGTAAGCAACGGGCCTTAATTATGCAAACTACTGTATCTTCGAGACTTAACCTCTTAATCCCCAACCTTAGACACTGATTTGACTGGAGTATGAATCAAAATAATTTTCGACCACGGCTGATCTCTTATCGAGTCCGGATGTCCCTAGGGGCCAACGTCTATCAAGTTTTTATTTAAAAGCTTGAAATTGTGAGTGCTTGGAATGTTATTTTTGGGCAAAGAAAAGGTGATTAAATTCCCACCTTATCTTGTTTATTAGGTGGTGCCTTAGAGTCAATTTGTGCAAGTGTACAGTATATGCAAACAGGATTCACTCAAAGCAATGTAAATCAACCAAGAGATGAGTCCTATTCTATATTCTATGCGAATGTACCTTACTCCAGTACTCTTCAACAGTAAAGTAAATGAATTGAAAAGACACGTGCCTAAAATACAAATGTCTAATCAATTTTGAACTTTTCAACAAATATTTTACTGTTTGTTTATTAGCAGGCTCCTAGTGATGGCATACAAGAAATAAATTTACAGCAAGCTATATTTTGCAAAGCAAGCAACCCGACAAAACAGATTGTGAGTAGTGAACTCTTTCTTGCCGCGGATCCGCGGCCAGAGCCGAGAAAATGCAGCAAATCAGGGGTACTTGTGTCTGCTTTCAAGAGCAGAGGCCCAAGACCACTTATATGTTACTGCAACTCTTGTTTCCTGTTTCCTCAACCTGTAACCTGCAACAGAAAAGAAACAATTCGTTTTAGTTCAAAAACTCAACAAAAACCGTTGCCCTCCCCGACAACGGCGCCAAAAATTTGTTCGAAGGGAGGAATTGAATTGAGCAAGAGTTTAAAGTAAACTGTTCATGTCCGTGTGATGATGATAAAACTCTGAATATGTATGAAGATTTACTTTACTCCTTTGAATCACCGTTTGTAGCATAAGCTATAACGGGTCGTATCCGTAGGGAGGACTAGCGATGGAAGCATTCACGATTTTTATGTTGAAGTTTTTGAGAGAAAAAATGAAAGCTCTTCTTTGTTTAAAAATGAAAAACAAAACAAAGTAGAAAGAGAGTGAAGAATTTTGTAGAGTTTTGTTAAGAGAAGGAAAACGGAATGGAAAATGGAATGAAAGACGGTATAGAAAAAACGGTGATGCTGGAAAAAAGAAAGTTTTTAGAAAGGTGTTTTGAAATTCAATTAAGAGAAAGCCATGACTAACTAACATTCTACACTACTAACTTACTAAGCTCGTTGGGTGATTCAGGCCTCATGTAGATTCGTTGGGAATAGTACATCTTGCTTTGTCAAATCAATGTTGTCCCAAATGAGGTTGTGTTCTCATCTAAGCTTAGCTAAGTGGCCTCCTTGGATCATCGGCTCCCAGATATGTTGGCCCAAAGGCCCATCACTCTAGTTTTGATGATGATTAACTCATGAAGTTATGTATACTAATGATCTTGTGTTTAATTAGTGACAGATTCATTATCAAGATCTTAGTAGGTGCATAGCTCAACAAAGGATAAAATGTCAAGATTTGGAGCTAGCACGGTGTGATCCAAGGAGCTTTTGGATCAAGCTTGGACCAAGTCAAGAAGATGAGAAGACTTCAAGGGAAGACTTCAAGATCAAGACTTGTGTCTAGGTTTGTTTTTATAAGATTTTGTTTTAGTTAAAATGTAAAGGATAGAATAGTTGGTGGATTGCTCAAGTTCATATCACACACACACTCTTGATTTATGTGTTTCATAAAATATTTTTAGTTCTAGAAAAATACCATTTTGGTTTTTGGTGTTTCAAATATACATGTGTTTTTAACCAAAACCATTTTAGAACTCTCGGGTTTTCTCGGTCGACCGGGCGGTCGACCGTTCTGCTGATCTGCTCGACATTCTTTTAGTTTTCTAGTCATAACTTTTGATTCTTATATTCAATTAACATGATTTAAATTGTATTTTAAAGATGACTTTTAGAGCTACATTTAATATTCAATAATCATTTTCTGATTTAAATGTTAAGAATGTCAAATATTGGGTTGAAGTCTGTTCTTGTTCTAAAAACAGTTTACAGTTTTTGATTTGATACCTTTTAGTATTTATTGACAACTTTCAATTCTGAATTGATATTGATTTGATTTAAGTTGCATTAGAAATAAGACTTCAATATCTACAACTTCATCCTATATACTTATCCCAAATTCGAACGTTTTAGACCTCAAAACTATGATCCAAGTTAACCCAAGTGCTGACCAGAACTGGCTTACGGGTCGACCGGGCGGGTCGACCGGAACCAAGGGCGGGTCGACCGGGCGGGTCGACCGACGTGCACAGAAACGTGCACGTCTGGCAGTACAGTGGGCGGGTCGACCGGGCGGGTCGACCGGAACTGAGAGCAGTGCTCTCTGTTCTTCTGGGTCGACCGGGCGGGTCGACCGGAGGCTCCAACGGTCAGATTTTGACCGTTACGGGTCGACCGGCCGGGTCGACCGGCAGGCCTGACAGACCCCAACGGCTATATTTTTCTGGCCCATAAATTTTGGGGTTTGGTCATTGTTTTGATCTAAGATTTTGGAGACTTTTAGAGCCATTTTTCCCATTCTTTTAGAAGAGTTTTTCTCCACAAAATTGAGTGCTAATACTTCCAATCAAAAGGGAAGATTTTATAAGAGTGTTAAAAGTGATTCTTTGAGTTTTTCACCATAGTTCTTTCCTTGCTTTCTCACACAAAACACTGAGCTTTCCATTGCTATATCTACCTATAGGAGTGTTGTAGTGAGAGCTTTCATTGGTGATCAAAGTGTTTAGATCACCAAGAAATCATTTCTTGTACTTTGAGGAGGCGGACGTGTTTGTCCGCGTTGTTTCGAGTTCGGGTGCGAACTTGTTGTTCGAGGTGCGGCCTCGGCGAGCCGGTGAGCTTGTGTGTGTACGGGACTAGGGAGTCCGAGGGCTTGTAGGTGTTGCGGCACCGAGGAGAGATCCATTGGGATCTTGCATAGTGGAAATCCTTCGTGTGTCGAAGGCGGGGATGTAGAGCAAGTGTGCTCGAACCTCGAAACATACCTTTGTGTTTGCGATTGTCATTTCTCTCTCTCTCCCCTTGTTTATATCTTGCATTCAATTATTGTCTATCTTTATATGCTTGATATATTCATTTGTGCTTAATTGATATACTTGCGTGGGTTTGTTGCTAACACTTGTATTCAACCAAGAGAGCCAACGCGGCACCTCAACCCATTCAAGGGGAATCTAGAGGAGTTTGTCCAGAGCCCTTCACGGGAATTCGGCAACACTCTTTGGTTATACGTGGTGTTTAGTGTAAAAGATTTAGTTAGGTCATAATTGTTTTAGCTTTCGCATTATTAGGCGTTAAGTGACCATTAGATTAGCCATCACCTATTCACCCCCCTCTAGGTGAACTTACAATTAGTATCAGAGCTAGTGCTCTTGATATTGGGTCTAACAACCTAGAGTTAAAGATCCTCATTTCAGGCTAATCACAATATTTGTACACACACCATGGACTTCATGTCACCACCCACCTTTGACATTCTTAACATCCAAATTTGGAAAGTTAAGATGTCATTGTACCTCAAGGCCTTAGGCATTCATGTATATCTTGCCATATCTAATGATTCATATTGTTCAAATGGTAAGAATTTTGAGGCTAATGCAAAAGCCCTTCATGCTATCAAGTCCACCCTAAATGATGATTATTTATCTAGGGTTTCTAATGTTGATTCGGCTTTTGTAGTTTGGAACATCATCACCTCCCTTGGCGAAAAGGATTTATACTATGCCGGGAGCGATTCGGACGTTGGAAGTAACACCTCCAACTTGTGCTACATGGTCCAAGGGGATAACCCCCTTGAGGTAACTACCGATCCGAGGATGAGGATGTAGACATGTCATATGATGAACTTTCTACTTTTTGTCATTTGCTAATTGAAAAATATGACATGATTAAGAAAGATAATAAAAATTTGAAAAAGAACATTGCTTGCATGCATAAAGAACATTATTCATTTAGGAATAATATTGCATGCTTAGAAAATGAGAATGAGGTTTTGAAAAATGAAAATATTTCCTTGATGTCTAAATTGAATGATTCATGTGAAGGAAATATGGCTTTGAAAAATGATATTGCTTTGGTGGAAAAACAAAAGGAAGTTGTTTTTTAAGAAAATCTTACTTTGAAAAGAAAATTTGTTGAAAAAGAAAAAGAATTTGTTTTAAAAAGAAAAAGAAAAATGATTTCATATCTCATCATGCTTTACATGCCACCACAAATGAGATAAATGTTTTGAAAAATAAAATGAATAATTTGAGCTCAACTTTGAGCTCATGTGCTTTTAATCATTCTAGATTGGAGTCAATGTTTTCAAGAAACAAACTCCACACATTCATGCACATCATAATCATGCATTTGCTTATGTTGCACAAACGATCACAAACATTCACATAAGCATACTAAGGTGTACATATGTACACATTGTGGCCGCAAAGGCCATTAGCAAAATTTTGTTATGACAAGTTGCATCATCTTAACTTTGCTAATAATAAAAATTTTGGGTGCCTTACAAGACTAACCCCAAAGGACCCAAGAAAATATGGGTACCAAAACCCCCACCCCATGTTTTTGATGTAGGTGAGGGATCTCTCAAGACGTGAGAGATTTGGTGCCTTGATGGTGGACGCAATGGACTTTATGGGCACATCTTAAACGCATCACTATCAAGGAAGCTTGGTGGGACAACCACCATATTTGGAGCTTTGGAGTTGATAACAATCTCTAAACTCCTACTTTTATGTACATGCTTTTAATTTCATATATCATATAGCATGTTCATATTTTTGTGTGCTTCATGTGGTATTTACATGCTTAGATGTAGAATGTGTCACACTTGCATTTATACATATATGAATAGTGAACTACAATTGACTCATATATATTTGAACTTCATGCTCATTTGTATCCACTATATGCATATGTATAGACTAATTTTGATGATTCTCTTTTATACATGTTTTGCCTTATTTTTGTGCTTTACTTCATGTATATGTATTTTAAATTCAAATCTAATAAATATACATGTATACCCGTGAGTCTCTTGCCTTCATGCAAACATCATTAATAGACTCTTTTAGATTTGGGATATGTATGTTGTATTGTTAGGATTGGATTAATCATACATATACCATGAAGATTAGTGTTTTGATGAAAATGATTTTTCGTATTTTTGTTAAAAATGTGACTTATGATCTTTTTGAGCTTCAATGACTATTTTCATAAAAAATACTAGTTACATGATCGTTTAACACTCACACTTTTGTTAAAATCATTTTTGAGCTTTATAGACCATGAGTGCTTAAATTTTTGTATGTCTAGTTATGTTTATGAAAAACATAAGATTTGATATACTTGAAGGATCTTTAACTAGTTATTCAAAATCAATTTATACTAGTTATTTATTCTTCTAATAGTTTTTAAGATTTCCACATGATTCTATTTTTCTAAAAGATTTGATGCTTCATGATTTGAATATTAGTTATATGTTAATTTTTATCAACACCAGGATTTATACTTGTACATATCGTGGGCCACAAATAAATCTATTTATATTTGTGCTTGAATGCTTATTGAACCCATGAAATGTGCTTGTATTGCTTGATTTTGATGATACATACATTTTAAACTTGTATTCCCACTTTTGAATTTGATTTATGACCATGTGTTTTCATTTCATGTATATGTGTATTTTGCCAAACTTTAAGATATACATGTATACCTCTTGAGTCATTTGCCTTTAATGCAACTCTATTAATATGGACTCAATTGTGTTTAAGAGATATGTATGTATACTTATTGTGTTGTCAAAACATACATATATCTTGAAATATAAATTTTAATTTTTTTATAAAAAATGTGTGATGATTTAAAGGAATATTGAGATAATTGACATTTCTTTTGCTTTATTCCTTACTTGAAGGATTCCGTACGAGTTTTAAAATATTTTCATATTAACTAGTGCAAATTCTTCATATGGTAGAGTATATGATAAGCTTACTCTTCAATTGGTATCATTGGATATTTTCAATTGGTATCAATATGATTTCTATATACTCACATTTTGATTGTATGTATGAATGCTTTCAAATTCAAATTATATCAATTTCTATTGGTACTCTCTTTTCATACATATATGTGTTATTTGTGCTTAGTTAAAATTGTCTTACATATTTAAAGCACAAAGGTTATTATATGCTAAGCTAAATTCAACTTTCTATTGGTAATTCTTAAAGCTTATGCAATATGTTTTCAAATTGATATCAAAATAAAAATATGTTTACTTGATATCTCAAAATGTGTTTTACTAAGTAGTTCAAAATTTAAAGAAAAATTCAAAATGTTTGATTTGTATTTCCTATATGCAAGGAGAGCTTAACATCTCCCTTACATATGGATTCATGTTGAGTATATTATAAATTGAGGAGCTTGACAACTCTTCTTTATATGTATACGTGTGTAGGGGAAGCTTCACATCTCCTCTTATGCATTACATAATATGTGTTATGTGAGTTAGGGCTTGTCATCCCTTCTTCATGTAATGCATATGTGTAGGGAAGCTAACTTAGCGTCTTCCTCTTCATGAATGTATATCGCATATAAATTTTTATGATTGATTTGTATTAACCCTTCTTGATCTCTTTGTTTTTGACAAAAAGGGGGAGAAAAATTTGTTTGATTTGACTTTACTTTGACCCCTTTGTTGATGATTGACAAAAAGGGGGAGAAGAATTTAAGAGTTATATGCATGTTGAGTAAGATTTATGTTTATGCATATATATTTTTGTATTACAAATAGGAGAAAAATATTTTGATTTATGCTTGTTGCATGTTTTATCTCCATACTTGAATACATATTCATGTGCCTCATTACCATATCTATTATTTATTTATTATGCATGAGTTAAGGGGGAGCTTCTTTGAAGCTTTACTTTAATCCATGCATATATAACTTCATGAGTTTTGTCATCATCAAAAAGAGGGAGATTGTTGGCCCAAAGGCCTATCACTCTAGTTTTGATGATGATTAACTCATGAAGTTATGTATATTAATGATCTTGTGTTTAATTAGTGACAGATTCATTATCAAGATCTTAATAGGTGCATAGCTCAACAAAGGATAAAATGTCAAGATTTGGAGCTAGCACGGTGTGATCCAAGGAGCTTTGGATCAAGCTTGGACCAAGTCAAGAAGATGAGAAGACTTCAAGGGAAGACTTCAAGATCAAGACTTGTGTCTAGGTTTGTTTTTATAAGATTTTGTTTTAGTTAAAATGTAAAGGATAGAATGGTTGGTGGATTGCTCAAGTTCATATCACACACACACTCTTGATTTATATGTGTTTTCATAAAAGATTTTCAGTTCTAGAAAAATACCGTTTTGATTTTTGTGTTTCAAATATACATGTGTTTTAACCAAAACCATTTTAGAACTCTCGGGTTTTCTCGGTCGACCGGGCGGCGGGTCGACCGTTCTGCTGATCTGCTCGACATTCTTTTAGTTTTCTAGTCATAACTTTTGATTCTTATATTCAATTAACATGATTTAAATTGCATTTTAAAGATGACTTTCAAAGCTACATTTAATATTCAATAATCATTTTCTGATTTAAATTTTAAGAATGTCAAATATTGGGTTGAAGTCTGTTCTTGTTCTAAAAACAGTTTACAGTTCTGATTTGATACCTTTTAGTATTTTATTGACAACTTTCAATTCTGAATTTATATTGATTTGATTTAAGTTGCATTAGAAAGAAGACTTCAATATCTACACAACTTCATCCTATATACTTATTCCCAAATTCGAACGTTTTTAGACCTCAAAACTGTGCTCGAAGTTAACCCAAGTGCTGACCCAGAACTGGCTTACGGGTCGACCGGACGGGTCGACCGGAACCAAGGGCGGGTTGACCGGGCGGGTCGACCGACGTGCACAGAACCGTGCACGTCTGGCAGTACAGTGGACGGGTCGACCGGGCGGGTTGACCGGAACTGATAGCAGTGCTCTCTGTTCTTCTGGGTCGACCGGCGGGTCAACCGGAGGCTCCAACGGTCAGATTTTTGACCGTTACAGGTCGACCGGCCGGGTCGACCGGCAGGCCTGACAGACCCCAACGGCTATATTTTTTTGGCCTATAAATTTGGGGGTTTGGTCATTGTTTTGAGCCAAGATTTTGGAGACTTTTAGAGCCAGTTTTTCCCATTCTTTCAGAAGAGTTTTTCTCCACAAAATTGAGTGTTAATACTTCCAATCAAAAGGGAAGATTTTATAAGTGTTAATAGTGATTCTTTGAGTTTTTCACCATAGTTCTTTCCTTGCTTTCTCACACAAACACTTGAGCTTTCCATTGCTATATCTACCTATAGGAGTGTTGTAGTGAGAGCTTTCAGTGGTGATCAAAGTGTTTAGATCACCAAGAAATCATTTCTTATACTTTGAGGAGGCGGACGTGTGTGTCCGCGTTGTTTCGAGTTCGGGTGCGAACTTGTTGTTCGAGGTGCGGCCTCGGCGAGCCGGTGAGCTTGCGTGTGTATGGGACTAGGGAGTCCGAGGGCTTGTAGGTGTTGCGGCACCGAGGAGAGATCCATTGAGATCTTGCATAGTGGAATCCTTCGTGTGTCGAAGGCGGGTATGTAGAGCAAGTGTGCTCGAACCTCGAAACATACCTTTGTTTTTGCGATTGCCATTTCTCTCTCTCCCTTGTTTATATCTTGAATTCAATTATTGTCTATCTTTATATGCTTGATATATTCATTTGTGCTTAATTGATATACTTGCGTGGGTTTGTTTGCTAACACTTGTATTCAACCAAGAGAGCCAACGCGGCATCTCAACCCATTCAAGGGAATCTAGAGGAGTTTGTCCAGAGCCCTTCACGGGGAATTCGGCAACACTCTTTGGTTATACGTGGTGTTTAGTGTAAAAGATTTAGTTAGGTCATAATTGTTTTAGCTTCCGCATTTTAGGCATTAAGTGACCATTAGATTAGCCATCACTTATTCCACCCCCCCTCTAGGTGAACTTACAAGATAGATTTTCAATAATGGAACAGAAGTATTCACAGTTAGGTATGCTAAATAGGAATGTAAGATTCATTACTCCATCAAAGCTATAACAAGCTAGCATGAAATAAGAAACTTGTACAATAGGAGTTAGCATAAAAGTGATCCATCTTCATGTTCATCAAGGCACTTGTTCAAGAGACAAGGCTATAAATGAGGCACCCAATGAATCATATGGAGGTGATACAAAGTATTCACTAGAATTGAAACAC